>JAQIWN010000662.1:0-28774 GCA_034699025.1 Entomobrya cf. arborea Gr-Col-00668 | reverse complement strand
AATAATTGAAGTATGTGTCTGGTTCTGTAAGTTTGCGTGTTCGATAGGGGCAATGATTTTTTATACGTGATTTGGTGTCACCTAAATACTTTCGTCAAGCAAGCATGCCTGCATATTTATCATAATTGCATGCATTTGTACAAGACAAAATTGTACAAATGTTCAGCAGAACGTTTCTCATTTATCAATTAATTAAACAAGAGATCCCAGAAAAAACATGAAGATGATTTGTTGTACGTAAATTTTTATTAACCTATTTTTTCATCTAATATAGTTCTCTTTGTTAAGAAGTGAAGGGTTATCAAGTATTGTTAAGTTAATATATAAATAAATTTAAAGCAATTTTGATAGTGCTAACAGTTTGGTTAATTATCTGTTTATTTATTTACTTGAAATGGCATAAATGATTTTTAATTTGTCTTTAAATTAAATGGCAAAAAGCTATCGTTGAAATGCTAATTCAAGTTTTATTCTGTTCTTTCATCGTGATATTCACATTTAACTACTTTTCCCAGTCATGTTTGTTTGGAAACTTGCTTCATCAACATGATTTGTATTCTATCTTTGTCCTTTTGCATGCAAAAAAGTCATGCATTGTCAACACAAGACATTGATTGTCGCATGGTATCATTATCCCCTCCATTCCATGTTAAATCAGCAAGACCAGTCATGTAAATATATATGTTTTAAAAAAGTTTACATTTTAAAGTAACATTCTCAACTCAATATTTTAATGTAAACTCACATGCATCTGAAATAGTAAAAGTAGCCCTTGTCCATTGGATTGGCATGATAAAAAATTATGTTCTATTAATGTTACGCAACCTTTTGCAGTTAACATGACAGAGCACAACACACATCTATTTATTTCAATCATTTTTAAGTAATTTGCTTTTTTAAAAAAAACTTTGAAGTCCATTGCCCATGAGATTATAGTTATTTTAACATCGAAATTTAAACTATTTCACGAGTATTAATCTAGAAGGCTTCTGTAATCTAGTTAGTCAAAAAAAACTAGCTTATGTAATTTTTCGTAGTAAACACATTTCAAGAATCACGATTTTAAAAATGTATAACTGACACATGGGGACCATTTTAAATTAAAACAGAATGAATGCAAACCAAAGATGAAAATTTTACGAATGATCCACTATATACTTACAGTTGTATATTTTTCTCCTTAAAATGGCCTGCAGCATAATATTTTGCATTGCAGGTGATAATGATTACAAATGAGCAAAAGAAAGTGAACACTGTATACCAATCTTTGTTGATATTCAAATGCATTCATCATGGGCATCATGGCGGATGTTGAGCCGAAATTGTGTTAAAATTTCAGTGTATGATTTGAAACAATGCAACGAAGTAATTACTAGAGAGATTCCCCTGAATATGGATTCGAATTCGAATCCTTTACAAAGTGTCAGTTCGTCATCGTCAATCGTCATCACTATTAAAGTGAGAGTAAAACTGTTGTTTTATTTATAATATTATAATCTGAAATTCAATCCGTTGGTTTCCCTTAAGATGAAGATGAGCAAGCAAATGACAGTTTTGAAAATAGATTGACTAGATTGAATGATTTTCCTTTTGTAGAACGTTTCAAAAATTCAAAAACGTAACATTGTCAATTTGCCAACTCACCGGTGGTGTTTGCATATTTTTCTTGTAGTTATCAAGTCCATTTGGTCCATTTATATAAGATTACCTTTGTAGTCTGTCCTGTCGTACACAATCTATTTCTGCTTTTTTATGCTTGCATTTTTATTTACACTTTATTAAAGGATTGGGTATTGAATACGTTAATACAAATGCCATAAGAAAGAAAGAAATCATGAATTCTTGATGTGTACCATACTACGATCTCATCTCAAAAAGATTGACGGCGGTGGCATACCTATTTCTGAAGACTTCAAAAACAAAAATGTGTGTGCATCACTTTTAGCATAAACTATAATTGGTACAGTGCTTCTGATGGCCACACTAATGATTATGATGATGATCGTAAAATTTGAGATGATTCAAGTATAATAAAATGAACGCTTCTGTAATATTATGCCATGAGTATGATGTGCTAACGCATAAAGAAATGGTAAGGAGATAGATAGCCTTATTATCTAAAAAGAACGAGTTGACAGATGCTGCGATTTCACCATCAAATTTTACTTTAATTTCTCAAATTTTAACACTCAAATATTGTGATATTTTGGAACATCAGTAAAAAGTTACATGAATAATTTTATTGCTCTTATAATTACAGCTCACAGAAGTATGTATGGATATAGACTGAAAGATATTAGCTGAATCATTGCAAACAATTTTTTGTGAAAACAAAACAACTTTCGGAATTCAACACAATTATAGTTAATTCAGTTGTATAATTTTTATTTTAGTTTACACGGTCACTTCAAATAGTTCCCTCCTGAGATCTACTCTGCTATTCATTTTTTGTCGGTACGCAAGCGCAAGTCGTTTGAATTTGTTAAAATGACTTTGTTGGTGGTGAGATGATTCTTGCAGCATTAACCTCATCGGACATGAATGGTCACCAAGAATCTGCTAGCACAACACACAAGTGTTGGGCAATGATCTTCAAAGCCATAACGTTAAATGACTTTACTATCATTTCTAAAATAGTAGGTGCAAAACTTCAAACGTTAAGAATTTTTGTAACAATTTTAGACCTTGACCAACGATAGTGATGATTGATTTTGAAGTTTTCGTAACTATTTGCTAAAAAATACCAAAACGTTTTATTATCACCATATCGTTTCATCTTTTATCTTTATTCTAAATATTGGTACCACAAACCACCATTTAGTATGCTTGTCTATCAGTTTACTGTACTGTACTTTAATATTTCCACTAAGCCTTATGATATTACTGAATGTGGTTCGTATTTTTATTATTTTCAATAATTGCTCTTGTTACATTTCAAATACTGATTTGTCCCTTTGCTTGGCAAACGATGCAAAGCATTTACAAAAGTATATCAAATTATGTTCTTATAGGTATTATTTCTTGTAACCGACATTCATTTTTTTATTCACATGTACAAGCTTGTCATGTAAAATGTTGTTTTAGGTGTCTGTCGTCTGTACCGGTGATCATTTATTCACTGATTCTATGGTTAGTTCATGAATGCTCCTCACTTGATATTGACACATCTTCGTTGCAATTGAAACCGTGACGAACAACACGCAGATTGAAAGTACAATAGGGATAGAACAATGAATCAGACAGGATTGAAAATCATCAATGCGTGTCACATATTTGTTTATAAATATTTACAGTGTTTGTCACCTCACTTAGCACTAGCCATTAGTTAGCGAGCATTTATTTTGTCAATACTACTCTGTCCGCGCTACTACTTTATATTTTCATTTTTAATACGTCTTATCATTTTAGATTGCAAAAAATATCAGGCGAAACTCAACTGATGTGGTGAAAAGTCACGGAGAGATCTTTTAACCTAAGCTGATCTGATCAACAAATGTTCCGGCAGCAGTTGTAAAGAAGATCAGTTTGGTTTCTTGTAGATTTTCGAAATGGATTCTAAATTCTTGCAAGGAAGGGTGATTACTTATGCAACTCTTTATTGTTAAAAAATTTAGATTCTGTTCAGGAAGCACCCGTTCAAGTGAAATTGAAACATTTTAAAAACAGCACGAGTTACGTCACGTGCCAGCCTTGGAGCATGCTATTCGGATGCAAAACAATGCAAACTTACGTCTGTTGTATTGTTATGTCGCTCAGGTCAGAACGAGACTTATAGTGTGTGGCATGCATAGCAAGTCATACCAACTCAAACACGGGCTGTCGATAACAATGTACTGTATTATCATTGTAATTATTAACCCTGTTCAAAAAGATTTAAATCAGAACAGGCAATTCGTTTCATACCAATACAGTTGTCATATCATGAAGATTGGATCATAGTTGCAAGTGAAACCAAAGAACATCAATAATATGGTCTAAAACAGTCAGGCGGAAACATTTTTAGAATATCACATCTTTCAAAGAAGAGTAGGATTTAGTTTGGGAAGTAACATTTTTGCATGCTCATAAAAATAAGACAATTTTTGTACTACACCCGAAGGTAAATCTTGGTGTGTGTCGTGTCGTGTGTTTACTAAAATTTTGTAAAAACAATATTTCGCACATACAATAATTCAATCTTCTGTAGCACCAATTGGTGAAATTAAATTACTATTTTCTTATGACTTGGGATGGAAATGGAACATACAATACCGTTGCTTTCTTGGTGCAAGATGAAAACTTTATAGCATGACACTTTACCCCATCGAGTCTTAAAATATAATTATATGTTTGTAAGCAATAATGCCCAAATGTCCAATAATATATGTTTTAAGTTTAGAAATCGGTTGAAGTACCCACTGAGTACCCTATAAATGGTAGCTTATGTGGGCAGTGAGCATATAATGACTATGCTAAGAAAACTGAGAATTTTGAGTCGAATACTGAATACCGAATGTCAACTGATCTTCCTTGTTAAAATTGTAGAAAAAAATCCTTGGTAAGAATTTGTGGATTTGCTAAACTATCATACATTTTTATGTTTCTTCCGCTAACGATTCATTTATCCACTTTAATTCCGACATTTGGGACGCATGTTTGATAGTTAGCATGATGTCACGGACTGTAATGTAGTTACACAATTATATTCATTAAACACGTTTTTTCTTTAATGGATTTAATAGCCATAGGATGTTGGCATGATCTGTGACCCAAACACAAAAGCGTCGGATCAATTAAAAAAAGAAATAAAACTTTTAAAAATGATATGTAGTGACTTTTACATAGTTATTTGTCGTTTCAAATGGAGCGTATGTAATCGTTTATAAAAGCAATTTACTAAAATAATTTTAAATTACTTGTGTGAAGTTATGAGGAGAACACAGGAAGAAATTATGTCATTACATGATTCCTGTAATGATGAATGAGTAGAAAAATTAAAAATTTCGTGGAGAAATTCAAAAATAATATGCTATTTTTTGTATACAATCTTTTGCACAAACTGCTTAAATGTAGTTGGCTTCTAGTCTAGTCTGTGAATTGAATTCAAGGAAGTGTTTAATACCTATATAAAAATAAAATCCCTGATTTTTTTTCATTCCATGGACTTTCCTTGTAGATTTTTAAAAAAATGTTAATTATGTTCAATGAAACTGCAAGCATTTTTCAGTAAAAATGGCCTGAGGTCTCTAACAACTAATGAGTACAAGTCTTGATGCATATGTGTCAAATTGCAATAACAAGATCATTACACTCTACAAATTTAATGATGTAGCGTAATGTAAAACAATATGTGTGTCTGCGTGTACTCCAACCAAACATTTTAGATTTTATTACAAATACTATACATAATCATATAACCCCAGCGGCTTCTCAATTTCATTACGTGAAAAATGGTGTAAAACTAGCCAATATAAACTTTAAAATATATGCATTCAGTTTTTGACAGTTGCGCAATGACAAAATTGAAAAAAATGGATATATGGGTGATGTGATGTGTTGTGTCCTCATTCATTGCACCGTCTCATCTTCATCGCTGAATCAACAATGTGTAATATTTTCATTGCATCTTCAAATTTTTCATTTTTGTGTTGTGTAACGTGCTACAATTTTATTAACCAAAATATATTATGTCAGTAAGTCATTAAATTCCTCTGCTACGTCCAAATAGTATTTACTTTAATGCATATTCTCAAAACGTTACAACAACCTGTTGTTATTATTATTAAAGAGATAATGATAGCACTTGTTTGCGTCTTGACTCGGAAGCGTGTTGAAGAAAGGAAGAGAAAAAAAGCGTTTTATGAGGTGGTCTATTCTTCACTTTACATGCTCTTTCATTAGCAGTCGCATTTAGCTAGATACCAATTAGTGTTAAAAAAATGTGCATAAATTAGCATCAAAATTTTTATAAAGAAACTCCTTAAAGTTGATAGTATCTTGTATAATTTTAGCATACAAAACACTAGGAAATTTGTGCAAAAATGAATAAGCAAAAGAAAACATTGTCAAATTAAATGCTTTACCCACCCAATTCTCATTAACTAAAAATGGGGAAAATAAACAAATTTCAAAATTGTATCTTTATGATGATGCTTTTCATCAGGCCATTTAGTCACCATAAAATCATTAAAAGCAAAAGATTGCATACAAATCAATGCAGGTAGCAATGATCTCCTTGAAATTTACATATATTATTACAGACATGACCTGTCTCTATAAACAAACACCGTGTGGTTAACGAACTCGTCAAAAATCTATGAATTAAAATTCTAAAAAAATTACTTAATCTTGATGACAAGATTTGAACACAAATCAAAATTTCAGATAAAAGGATCAATTAAAACAGATGTACAAACCATTTAAATGAAATGATTACTAATTGTTTGTACAATGTGTAGCAAATAAAGGAGTTGGACATTTAAGGAAAACAATTCAAATGATTTCAATTGCTTGAAATATGCAAATAGTTCGTATACAGGTGTACAAACACAAGTAATAATAATTAAATAGAGCAACAAAATCAAGACAATTGTAAACCTTTATCAAAACAGACACGCTTTTATTTTGCCCACACACACATGTCTCACAAAAATGAAATACTAACGTGCAAGAAAAATTAGACCATTGTAAATAAAATCGCTTACATTACATTTCTCACTTCCAAGTCACCCCAAATTCGATTCACTGTCAGAATGAAAAATTTCTATGTCAAGCTTTTTATGACTTATTTGCAACATGCAATAACATGCAGCCAAAAGATTTTATGGTGGTGTCACAAAAATCAACCTATTAGAACCAGTGGCTTTGTTTTAAAAACATGTCAAATGTTGTCTTTTATTTAATGTAAATGATTTCTTTGATTATTGATCGTGTGTGACCTAATTGAATTTATGACATGTTTGCTGTTTATCAGATCTCAAATATTTCTATCCTTCCAAGAATAATACTGAATTTCACAAAATGCATCTGATTGATACAAATGGACTTTTTCGATGCAATGTATAAATTATTATGTAGTGCAACTTCACAACTTGGTCCCATCTTCGTCACAAACATATAGCATTTTATAATGCATCAATCATAACTAAACCAAAGTACCATCCAACGCAATTTGTTAGATATGTCCAGAGATTATATCCGAGCATATTTATTGCCCGTGGCCCAAATAGTAGTCTAATAGCAGATATTTTCAAATATTTTGGCAAAAAATGTGTGAAAAAAACAAGACGAGATTACATTTTAGAAAAAAAGTCGGTATGCCATATTTCGAAACTTGTTGCAGCCTCTTCAGTTGTATGTCAAGAAAAATACTACAATCTTGTGGGAAGACATGTCCATTTTAATAAAGTAGATAACCTATCGATGAACCACTCGTCAAGAGTCGTTATACTATCAGAAAAATCGTCGTCGATTGTGCTGCATAACAGGAATTAAATGAAATGCAAATAATTGCTTACCCTTGCTGTGCTAATTTACCCTTTGACAAGGAAAATGGGTGAAGAGCTAGATAATCGGATTCACGCATGGTGTAGGAGGAATTCGAATTCCACCTTTACACCTCATTAACAGTCTCCAATCCTTTGAGTATAAGAAAGCGCTAAAGTACATGACGTAGCTTCCTGAAGTATATATTTTACCTCACTTTTGAAAATTTGCGTAATTGGTGGTGGTGGTGGTTCCTCGATTTAAGGATTAGCTGTCATATTTTTCACTTTTTATACGCAACTTTGTTTACTATTTACTTCTATATATTTTTGGAATCTTTGGTTGATTATGCAAACGCGTCCTCTAATAGGATGTGATGAAATGAGTTTGTTTAGTCAAGAAGGCAACTACATTTGACCAGTTTATGCGTGGCATCTTCATTATTACGCCATTTTTAGGGAATAAGCACATAATAGCTAAATTTTGGTCAGCCGCTTCAAATGTCACAATCAATTATTTGCAGATTATTGATTGATTCATAGGATTTCCATATAAAGAATTTTTATAGCTAACATTTTACTCTCTGGCAATGAGTTTTAAAATATTTCGATATATGGTCATTTTATTCATAGGTATTACTTAACGTCTTCTGTGCTGTCTTGCTAACAAAGACCAGGAACCGTTTTAAAACTTTGCAGTCACGATCCGACAGAAATCGAAATTCAAAAATATGTAGCATAATATGCGGAATACCGATATTCCTTGTAAATTAAAAATTGGTATACATTCGGTCTATTAATCATAGACTTGTCTTGTTTTGATCTCATTAGAAAGGGAAACAGAAGTAATAATCTGTTATGATTATTAGGTAGAATCGAGATATTTTAGTTATTATTATTCGTGTAGATTGATATCACTGAGGATATTCTTTTCATGATTATTACTTGTTATATAGATGTCGCAATTACTAGAATTACCGAAAGAACTCTCTTTAGTCCGTCACGGCAATAAATAAATTCATCTGTATGCATATCAGATTGACAAGCATGCCGATATCAATGATTATGATAAATTAATAAATCAATGATACGACTTTATGACAACCACATAATAAAGTAAAAAAAAATCCGTACTGTAAGATTATTATTTTGTTTTTCACACCATAAACGGTGGGGGAACATAAGAATTATAAACAAAATGATATTTTTAAAAATTAATTACGTTGTGATAACTTGTTGTCTACAAATAAAGTCGAAACCAGGAAAAGATTCTTGGTTGTTTGTTAAAAATATTGAGTGTAATTAATTAATTGTTTATGACCAAAAACTCATTATCTTACAATCGAAGCCAAGTCACACCTTACCCCTAACTATCCCACGCGTTGGTTAACATGACAAATGTTACAAGTCGTTTTGTAATGTACAAGACATGTATTTGACTTTGAAAACTCCGAAAGGAAACTTCGACAAAATTGCTAAAAACAGAATTATCAATACATTTGAGTCAGATACCCGTGCATCCAACATTTTAACGTGAATCATTTTTGTGTTTAGTCTAAATTGAGGCATGAAGGTACATAAATCAAAGGAACTTGGCAGATGAGATCTTGATAGTGTGACGAGTAATGTAAGGAGTAACTTTTAAAATGACGTTTTTCTTGCTTTGTCTACCAAAAAGTGTATACACCAACAATGTAAATATACTAATGATTGCAATAACTGCAGCACGAAGATGATTTCTGCTTTTGGCTATGTACATTTTGTGCGTTATTATACGATAATGCTACGTGTCCATTATTCGAAATCTTTGTTGACGTTATGATGCTCACTTCACAATCCCTTACACAAACTTTATCTGTGTTATTACTCGAAAGTGTATCGCATCGCCATTCGCCATCATCATATCAGCAGCCCTGCAAAGTACCTTCTTGTAAAACATGAACATGTAACTGTAGAGCGCAGGGATATTACATATTGTCATCTTGAAGTACATAACTTTGTATGAATTACGTAGTAGCAACACTGTTTTTTTTGTTGGACATTCTATATCGCAACGTGGCTCAAATGATTTCGGCAAATCATGTCCCCCACATCATTGATATTTATTCTTTTAAAAAGATAACCACATTTTTAGATATGACTACAGAAAGCGCTTTGCCATTAACAGGGACACTACTACAACTGTTTACTTTTTAAAGAGGAGCGGAGTTCAGTCTCTGGTCTAAAAGTCCTCTGCTCTGAATCTTCATCAGTCAGTCAGCCATCACAGTCGCAGACAAATTTTAAAATAGTATGGTATAAAAAGGCTGGCACATTTTTAACAATTGCCCAGTTTCAAGTTTTAGCTTGTAAGTTTAAGATCATTAATTGATCAATGAGCCTAAACTTCAATTTCAACTGAATTACTATTTTGAGAAGTGAGCATACATCTTGTTGATTGGATGATTTATTTTAAGTAACTTTACGGATACTGTGACTCCAGTTTGTGATTCGGAACAATTTAGTGCTGGAACTTGAATTAGTGATACACAAGTATTCAAAAAGTTGAAAATTTTGTGTTGAATCTAAGCGGATTGAAGAAACGCAGAACCATGAGAGCGTTATTGGTAAGAAAACAAATAAGCATTTAATAATTAGAAAAGCAATAATAACCGAGTTTCAAAAGTGCACAAAAATAACATTTCTAGAGAAATAAAGTGAAAACATGGGATCTGAAACTTTTAACACTACCATTGCATATCTTCATGTCAAACCTGTCTATAGGCACAAGTTTCCCTTTTCATTGCATTACAATTTTGACACTTTTCATATCAAATATTATTCTCACACATTGCACGGTTGAAGAAACATGATAAAAATAGATTTGATAATAATGATGATGAATAATGATGAGTAGGTATATAAAATTCTGCTAAAAGTGGTGATGAATACCAGCGTCTTCTTCTTTTTATTTTTCTTCATTTATTTATGTGTCTACACTTTTTGTTGCATACGGTGGGAAAGGAAATGTCGACTTTACAAATATTACCATCATAATGCAATGAAAGAACTTGAGAATTGTCCACATCTTTAGAATCTTTACACAAAATTAGCACATCACAAAGTTTTAGAAAATTGTTTTGTGTACATCCTGAATCAATTTCATTTTTTATAAATTCCTCTTTTTTCCTTATGTCTACCCACACAAAACTCATTCAGCTTCAAACATTTTTTTTCGTCTATTCATTTGTATATTTACTTCAATGAAAAGTCCTCAATTGAAGTTTCAAGTGAACAGCAAACAGTAATAGTTTGCATCTGTTGGATGAGCAGAGTATTTAAACATGCATAAGTGCAGAGATATGATAATGATGTGATGTACAGAAAGAAAATCTAATTTCTCCCTTTCTTTCAACTTTATGCCATGTGTGCACAATCCTTCCAGTTCTCTTCACTTTCTGAATGACATTACTGGCAACCATTTTAAATCCTTCATTGCCAGTTAATAACCATGAAGGATTTTGAAAATAAAAAAGTAATATTTCATGACATACACAGATAATCAGTAATACACCTAATAATTTTACATGGTACGTACATGATTGCCTTTTAACTGCACGCAAGGCAAGAATTGCATCTCTCAAAATCTCAAATCATATAATAAACCATTACATTGTCATCCTTATCTGAATTACACGCGTGTAACATCACCCTATTTAGATATTACAGGTGACACTTATATAGCAATTTAATAACCCCAATGTGTCCTATCGTTCGTGTCGTGATGTTAAATATATCCGTTTAGGAATAATCTAAACAACCGCATAGCACCTGAAGAAATGAAATTGCCAGGAATTGGTTCAGTCGTGCTCTCAGGATATATATTGCATTTTAGTCACACAAGCATAACATTTCTGAGCAAACGACGAGCTCTTTTTAAAGTCCTTTTTTAAAATGTTTGTAATTATTATGTCGCGTCTTTTTTCAAACCCGTTTACAAATCATCTCTTTCCTTCCTCTTTCCTCTTCATCATGATGTCAAGCAGAAAGTCATTTTAAATCTTCCAAAAAACGCCGCTGCTGATTAAGGCATCATCGACGTAGTAATTTTTTCGAACTTAAATTCATCTTAGGTGCATATAATATGCAGTGCATATGGCATTCAAGTCGAAATTGTCACAAAAATCTAATCATTCTTATGTGAAAGTTGGCACATCTTTTAACTAAAGTGATCGCATCAGTCAGCACATCAAATCAAGTGTTTCTCATAAATCCTGGTTGTTTTAGATTAAAAACATACGAGCAAAGTCACAGTGCTCACAATTATGTCATACGTAGATTGGGGAATTACCACAATAAGATTTTCTGCCTGTTGTAATTTTTTATAGCGATCATTTTTTGTCACAGTCAGTCGCAAGCTACTACTAAGGTGTTATCTACTTTATTATACGAGACAAAATTGCTTAAAAGCTTAATCGCAGAGGTATACTCAAAAATACGTGTTTTATGTATCCTGTACCATACATACAACAGTTTCAATGTCCCTGTCATTAAAAAGCAGTCAAAATGACAATATTATTAAAACGCAAAATAAAAGCTTTATTGTTGTCGGAACTCCAAACTTTTTGTTACATTTCCCTCACTAAAGTTGTAGCAATTTAATAAGTCTGGTTAGCACGGCTACTTCCTCTATCGCATAACACAATTTTTTTTTATCAGAGTTTAGTTATCTTTTATTGTATCTCCCTTTTTTGTACATACTTACATTTCTTTTCTCTACCTGCCTGTCTCTCCCTGTGGCCACTTATAGGATTTGCTTTACATATCTGTATACTTGTTAGCACATTGTGCCTTTGTTTGGGAAAGCGAAATGCCAAGGTGGTGATACTCTGGCGATGATGGTAAAGGGCCAAGCACGATATATTGCTGGCGAGAAAAAAAAGTGTGTACAGTAATTTACAAGTGTAATTTTACTGAGAACGTGCAAGGTGATTAAGTATTTAAACGTACTTTGAAAATTATACACTTTTCACGTAATTTATCGAATCCGACAATGTCCATTTCCGCGACTTTGGCATAAAACTCGTAAAAGATACGACATACTTACGTAACACAATTTATAATGAGGAGACATGCATATTATTAGGATGTAATAAGTCTTTGAAACAAATCCAGTAACAAAGTTCTTATTCATTCATCAAAAAAATACAAGTCTCATAATAATTAGATTCCTCCCAAATCCCAACGCGATAATTCTTCTCAAATACTCATCTTCTTCCGACTCCTTTCAGAGCTCCACTCCTACACATCCACACCATATCCTCATCAAATAATGGACTTAATAAAGTAAATGGGGTAGACAAAAACTGCGCAACAATTTTGATATGACAGGCAAAGTTTTGAGTTTTGAGTATGATAAAATCAAACAAACATAACAGTATGTTCTCTTTTGTTAATTTATGCGCATACATTAACAGAATCTCAGATGTATAAGATAAAATGTGTAATCCTTTAAAAAAAACTAAATGAAAACACTTGCAATTACTTCACTTTTAGTACAGCTCATGATGACCATACACCATCATATACCATCATTTATACACTCCAATATTTCGGTCGGAGCAAGTATGTTATTCCTTTTGTTATAGTTGTGTATTTGCTTTTTTGATATATATAATCTAATGGCCATCTTGTACTTTTTAAAAAACTGATAAATGGGAAGTTCGTTTTCTTTTCTTGATCTCTCTCTCTCTGCTGGTTACAATGTTAATGTAGTAGAGCTACCGGTGACGCTGCTTTATTCGACTTCTGCACTTTAAAAAAGATTTGTTGAGCCTATAGAACATACTTATCACTTATTATACATTTGCTGTTGATAATGATGATGATGTAAGTAGACAGCTTTTTCATAACAGAACACAATTATTCTCGAAAAGGATGTTATGATTATGTGAATTCAGAAAAAATGTATGTCAACGCTATAGTGGCTATATGATCATTCTAGAGTATAACACAGACATATATTTCTTATATTATGCCTACGTACATCTTCACTTGAGAAAAGTGAAAGTATTTTCTTTTATATAAATATGACACTATGTGTCATATCAGAACATATTTTGCTTCATTGGTTCTTGATTTTTTAATAGTTTGATTTAGTTAAAAGTTTGTGTAAAGATTCTTTTTTTGGTTTCCCTATTCGCCATTCTAGTGCAAGCCTCTCTTGGATGATTAAGGAAAAGAGCAATTGCACTTGTACGCGTGTAGGCACACACTTTACCCCTATTATGATTATCATTTTAGAATTTACTGTCTAGTGTTTACTATTTTGGCAAGGGGTAACCTTTTTTTTAGGTTTTTATGCTGGTGACCGACCGTTGATTACGTTGTGATGTGAGCTATATTGGCATAACGATTTGGGTAATAATATTTTAGTAATAATATATGTTGAGGTGTTGTGGCTTCTGATGTTGAAGGTAAATGATTGAACGCTTGTCAAGAAACGAACCAAATAGGTTAGCATAAACAATTTTTGGGTAGTTTGTTACACACGCAGCAGTCCATCATCATCACAATAATAAACAATTAAATCAAGCAATGCAGGGTGCATTTCATTGTAAACACGTTTAAAAGTATCCATAAAAAAATAAAAGGCAACTGATTATTAAAGTGGACTGTGCCGGTATAGTACTGACTGATTGCATAAAAAATCGTTCAAAAAGGATCACTCCATCAATAACAGAAATATATTTTTAAAAATGATGACGATGATGGTCGCACTATACTAATGTGAATGCATGGACAATAGGCTCATTCTTCAAGTAATAGGTTTTTTATGAAAATTATGTAATATAAAGTAGCATGCAACAACAATAACATCACGTTTTTTTGGACACTACAACCAACAAGCAACGCCAACAACCCAACTACCTCTGTTCAGTGTGTAGGAAGTTTTAAAAAAAGGTTGGTTTTAACCATTGCTGTCAATATGGTTCCTTGCATCACTTAAATTGAATGATGAGTCTTATTGAATTGAAATCGACGAGTTACTGATCACAAGTCATCGTTTTTATGAATGATGAGTTTGCTGATCCCAGTAGCAGGGGAGCTGAATAGGGTATTGTGTGGTAGTGAAATTATCAACAGAGGTGTGCACACGATGATGGCTTCTTGTTTTGTGGTGATGTAGACAGAAATAATAAAATGGCAATAATAATCATAACCATAAAACTTTATTGCGGACTAATATCTTGCAGCATGTAATTCGTCAGAAAATAACAAGAGAGAGAGAGATAAGTGATTATGTGTATATCCATGTCGCTTGCACATTGTTTGTTACTTAAGAGGAGAGGGAATGTCTTGTGTAATATTTTTTTCCTTTCAAAAAACAGTTCACCGAAAAGACTACTATACTTCAAAACTTTTAGACAGACACAAAAACTGATATGATTGAATGGTGCATAGATAGAGTCGCGTGTTTACATGATGCTTCCTTCGTCGGCAAATAAAAAATTGATCGGCTGACGCGACAAAGCAATTCCATTCATAAGTGGTTGGTTAGACATAACGATGTTGAATTTGCAAAACTTGCAATTAATTTTTAGCTCAAGATATTATGTGTGTGTGTAAAGCTTAAGGGGACAGGTGCTAGGCGCATCTTCGTAAGTATAATTTGCACCTGTAACAATGTAAAGAAGAAGAAGAGGTGTTGAACAAACAATATTGTTCAATTTATTTTATATCTCAACTGCAGATGAAGAAATACTTTTTAAAGCATAACTTATAATCAAATCAGAAGCCACAAACATTCATTATATCTCGGTACATTGCTGATAATATTATGAAATGGTGAGCATACATGGTGGTAAAATACGTACCTAAGTTTGCTTTTCATTGTCGATGTGCTACTGACCAACCATAACAAGCGAACAAAAAGCATAACAAGTACAGATAATGCAATTACAGTGCATGCGACATGATTTAATGTGACACTTTCAAAAAAAATTGTCTATTGAACAAAAAATGAATCTACTTCAAACGAGTGATTTTATTTGCAAATACGACCGACCTAGAAAGATTGTAGAATTTTATTACTAACAAATACAAGTCAATTCTAAGAATTAAGTGCTTGTTTAGTTGGGCTATGTCAAGGACGACAGCAAATGGACAATGGTCAGTGACAATAAAATTGTCACGTACAAGTAAACCTGCCCTGTAATTTACTATTTGTAGCTAATTTAGAACTTGTGAAATGAATAATGATAGAGTTAGAGTTAAAAGTTGCAT
The DNA here is from genome assembly GCA_034699025.1 of Entomobrya cf. arborea Gr-Col-00668. NCBI lineage: Eukaryota > Metazoa > Arthropoda > Collembola > Entomobryomorpha > Entomobryidae > Entomobrya > Entomobrya cf. arborea Gr-Col-00668. Next base: position 13,046 of record JAQIWN010000662.1, on the reverse strand, counting down.
AATTTAGGAGGTTTATCTTAACTATCCAATTAATTGTTTTGTTTTCTGAATAAAATTAAGCTTAGCTTAAAAATTATGTTTAGCATAAGAATTTTCACTTTTGGCTTAGATGCATTTTAGATCATGTTACGTTACTACTGGCTGTGTACTGGATTTTCTTCTAGCCATTTTCACGTCTAAAGTCCAAATGAATTATTTGAAAGTTGTAACGCAGTTGTGGTGGAAGGATGATGAGCTGAGGTAATCTCGGTAGAAAAATGAGTTTTTGCAAAAGATTGATGACATCTATTATGCGAACGTCAACTGGACTCGTGAGAATAATAATTTATTTTGTGTACTTGATTATTTTTGGTTCTGTCAAATACGATAGCTTAACTTGATATATAACATGCGAGAAAATTTCTGTCACATTAAAAAAATCATCATAATGGGAATTGTGAATTGAGAATCGTGTAATCGGGGATTTACCACAGTCAAAACTCAAAAGTTTACTTATACAGTGTAAATATTAAGTCTTGGTTAGGTATTGTCATTGCATATTTGATATTATAATGCGGTTTGCTGTGTACTGTATATTGTTGCAAGATTTTTGTATGCAAGTTAATTTCAAATTCAAATCTATAGTCTACTATGCTCCCTTTTTATGCTAATTTCAGATACTAGCATCATTGACGGTGCTAGTTGCCGCAGAAGCTCCAACAGGATACTCCCACCGCAGCTCCCATTCTGAACTTAATTTTCAGTCAGTACCATCCGTGGCGCAAATTCACATCCCTCCATCTGCTTCTTCAAGGTCTTCCGCAGGAGGAGTTTTGACATCCAGTGCTACATCCCAGATTGCCCGATATGCTTCTCCTCCCCAATCTGTAGCAGCGGCTGCAAGTGTTGCAGCAGCTAATACAGTTTCCTCCCAACATCAGCACCAGACCACTGCGTATAGCTCTCCACAGGTCTCTTATGCAGCACCCTCTTCCTCCCAACAACAAACCGCTTCTTATTCTTCCCCACAATCATCCCAAACCACTGCATATTCATCCCCTCAACAACCTTCACAAACCACCGCATATTCAACCCCCCAACAATCAGTTGCATACGCTTCCCAACAGCCCAGCTATTCGGTACCCCAATTTCAGAGTTACAGTTATCCTCAAATTCAAATCCAAACTCAACAATATAGCTCCCCACAAATCCAATCCTCCTCACATCAGCAGCAACAATACGCAGCCCCACCCCAGCAGTATTCGTCTCCTGCCAATGTTCAAGTTAACTACGGTGCTCCACCTCAGCTTCCTCCAGGGGCTTCTTATGGTCCCCCTCCTGTTATCACTGGTGCAGGTCCGGAACATAATATTGAGTACCGCGTTGTCTATGTTAAAGGTCCGAAACCTAAAAAGCCTGATTTGATTCTTCCACCTCCTCCAGCTAAGCAAAAAACGATTGTCTACATCTTGATCCCCCGTGTGGAAAACCCAGATCCGATCGTTGTTCCAACCCACCCTCCAACCCCCCCAAGCAAACCGTTAAGTTTAAATTAAAGTTTAAACTATAAATTTCTGTTTTTATTAAGAATTATTGCTAACTTGTTTTTTTTTTGAATTTTCAGAGAGGTATATTTTATTAGATATAAAGCTACCAAGAAGAACAAGCAGTCTTCCAATTCAAATAGTGTACCCTCATCACAATATGGAGCTCCTTTTGGTTCAGCGTCGGGGCCGAAGCCAGTCGTGGTCGAGGCTCCAAGTGCCAATCGCAAGAGATCAACTGAAGCCGTAAGTTCTACCACGACTTTAAAAACAACAACACGATCCCCAACAACCACAGCGTCATCGACTGATACTGCCACAGAAGCAACGTCTTCGTATGGAGAAAGGGTTAAGAAGCAACGTTAATGGGATTTTCCCAAACGTTAGTAAATTATAATACTTTGTTGTTCTTTAGCTTTTCTGATTGAAAAACTGTTTTCATTATCACGGATATTTATGTTTGCCAAACGCCTAAAACCCTATTACAGGAAATCGAACAGACGTCAGGATTTTTAAATGTTCTTGAATTTTCTCTGTCAAATCGGCTGTTTATTTTTCGAGGCTACTTCTCATTCTTTAATTTCTATCATGTTGAATATTGTAATGAATAGATGTTATATGCATAATTTGAAAGTTCACCTTTTGTGGGTGGTATACCTATGAAACTAGTCTCTTTATTTTCTTGCTTGAGGTGTAAAATGGGTTACACAAGATATTATTTTGCTGACTTCAACTTAAATATTCCAAGTGTCCATGTCCAATTTGAATGAATGAAGTGTGAAGAAATTAATTATCCAAAATAAGACGTCAAGTTGTGTAAATCTGAAAAGCATCAGTTGCCATTTCTGAAAGTAAAACGTTATCATTTAATTAAGTTTTTGCTCTCAAGAAATACTGTTAACTACTTAATTTCATAGAATAAGTAAATGTACAAAAGTTCGTATATTTTATTGTTTTATAAATAAACAAACAGGAAAATAAATCACAAGAAAAAAATTTAATTCGCATTATTTTTTTTTTTAATTATTTTTAAAAATGACTAAATCATGCATTAGCTTTCATAAAAATATTCATCCACTTTCGCTCTCAACAAACTCGAAAACTATTTTCCCAGAATTTTAATTTAATCCTTGTAAAAGTTTGCAATGAATTTTACTTCGTTACTCCAATTAAAATATTATGACTGCTCAGGCATTTGCATTGTAAAGAAATAATCTCAACGCGTATTTGGCATTCCACGTACTGACACAACAAAACAAAGAGAAGACCATGATCATGATTATATGATGCCAGCAACGTTTTAGGGGGGTAAGTACACATCACAAAAGAATAAATTTGTGATGGCTTTATCAGCAGGAGTCAAGAAAACGACAAGAAACTGCGTATGACTCTTCTGTTAAATTTCTCATTCTCAGTTTTATACTTACATATCAACTGTTTTACTCACGAAATTTACAGGTGAATTACTTTTATGAAAAAATGACTCTATTATTTCTTCAACAATGAAATAACCCATGCATTATAATGACAAAGACAACGTGAATGGACGTTTTTTGTTTCAATTGGATAAAAGAAGAAAGTAGAAGTGCATTTATTTTTTGACAATTATTGGAGATTCACTAGTAAACAAGATAAAAGATAACTGTGATAAGGCTAGTATAACGTAAGAAGCCATTGCGGTTACTTACCCGTTTGTTGGTTGAGTCCACAGTATACAATCATATCTTAATTTGCATCGTTCCTTACTCAGATTAAAGAGATGAGATAAGGGTTTCTAGATTTCTATTCCCCTAGACTGACGCTACCCAACATTGTATGTGTACTTGACAGATGCAAGGTAGCTTCATTTTCATGATTTGATTTTAAAGATTTTTGAAAGGGCCAAACCAAAAGGATAAAAATCTATCGACAGGTGAACCGATAATAAACGGATGTGTTTTGAATGTTGCACGACATCAGTATTGTACTTGTACTTTGTATAGAAACTAGATGACTATTTCTGTACTACTAATTATTCAATGGAACCAAGCTTTTATTTCAGGCACGAAATTAAATCACCTTCATGGCAAATAAAGGTACACCTTACACGATGATGGTCTTTTGCTTTTGGAGATTTTTTGAGGCAGTAGCAAAGAGGATTACTTTTATTTAACGGTAATTCAAATTCTTGAAATTTTAAGAAGTGAAACCTTGCAAACTGCAGTTGCGAAGATATGATTTTTCATGACGAGAAAGTGTTTTAATCCACAACCCTTTAGCGACCCTCACACTACTTGTAAAAAAGGAAAGAAAAACAATTTCATTGCATATTGCACCAGAGAAATCTTGATTCAATATCGAATAAGGCTATAAAATGCATGTTTTATTCATTAAAAGATTAAACTTTTAAATACACCTGAAGGTTTTGTTTTTAGAAAAGTCAACAGGGCAAAATTGTAAAAATCAATAAGGGGAATAATAATTTGATTAGCATTTTTGAATTTAGTTTAAATTGATAAAACAATACTAAATGGAAAAAAAATACATAAATGAAAAGTTAGTTAATTTTGTGGTTTATTTTGTATTAAATATTTTTTAAAAAACTTGTGAGTGATGATGATTTCTATTTCATTTCTAGAGTTTTTTTTGAAATCACTCACTGTGCTGTGATAAATTGTATCGACGAACTAAATTAAGATCTCATAACACATAAGTGTGCATAACATGACATGACATAACAGGTCGTAATCGTAGGCCCTGCGGAATATTGATGTGCCTTTCATTTTCATTTATTCATTCTCCTCGGATGCCAAGATGAGATGCTACTCGGCCTATTTGACTTTTTTTACAATCTGTTATTTTATTAAATTCCACAAAAAAAGATACAAATCACTTCAAAACATTTGCGGTGTTTTTTGTTATAAAAGTATCATTTTCACTAACTGAGGTTCGGCAAGATTTATTTCATGCGTTCGAACTCGTCTCGTCTCTGCCATCATAATAAACTAATAATCATCCAAGCAAATCCTACAACTTTTAAACCAAATGCACTCAAATTAAAAGAAATACAAAAATAAATGGAGATCACGATTATTGACGTCTTGCGTGCATTACCACCAGTTAGATGACCCTTTTAATCAAAAACTTTTTTGTGTGTCAGATTGTCATGTAAGCTTTATTGTTCATTGTACGTGATGATGGGTCTAAATTTTAGCAGTGCATGTTAAAAGAGATTTTTTCTTGTTAGTCAGTGAATTTAGTTCTGCTGCCATTTTCATTTTAGTTTAATTACTTTTTGTAACCTAATGACATATGTTTTTCATCAATGAATTCAATGTCAAAAGTATACATCTTTTTGAAGTGTGCACTGAATTTTGAGCAGTGAGTTAGCGCAATCAAAGAAATTTGGAAATATTGTCATGATGTGAGTTATTGTTGTGCAGAGCAAACGTTGCAATCAAAGTGAAGATGTTACTGCTTGTGATAATAAGCTTGTAAAAATTGTAAAAATAATTATTCCTGTGGTGCAAGGTACATGTCTACTTATTTAATATGTCATCGATTACGTAAACGTGTGCATAGCACGATCCACTTCTGTTTTATGACGATATTGTTTTCACAGTTGATAGTGTAATAGAGTGTTAGTCTACGTCATGAGATAATTAGTTGGACTAGATTAGATTTATGTTTACAACTACAGACTTAAGGATTAAAAAATGTGTTTTCGCTTAGTTAGATAATCATAACATCAAAGCACGCACGCCTTCATTTTTTGTCATTTTGTTAATGAAACTAATAAAATAAAAGTGGATACTGGGCTTTTTATGTATTTTTTATTAGGTAATTGATTCAGCATCAGCATTTAGCTAAACTTTCAAGATTAAACTGGGAACTAAAACGTAGTCTTTGAAAAGTTTTTGTCAGTAATAGTATTGTGGCCAAATAAACACACGACAGTTTAACAAAAATAACTCGTTAACTTAAAATGCTACATATCAGTCGTTCAATAATTTATATTATATAGTTCCATCATCTAGTGTGGATTTAACTGTTCATCATTATTACAATTGAAAACATGCAGTTAAATGACATGACTTTAAACCAGTCAGTTCCAAACACAACGATCTCCGGTAGTTTCCCATAATCCCCGTTTCCCACAATTTCTGTGCGAAAGCTTTCTCATGGAATACGAAAGTATCACAAAAAAACTTAATTTTAAAGCATTTTTAAACCTAACCTACCTAACTCAACCTAAATAAAATCAACAAAATTATAGTTTTATGTTTATGCAAAAACATGAAAAGTAAATGGTGTAACACTTGGATTCTCTGATGCTTTCGCATTGATTATACACCAAATTCGATTCGAAAACTTTCTCTTGAAAATTGTGGGAAACGAGGACTGTGGGAAACGGCTGGACCCGAAACACAACTACATAAAGTAGAGTATAACAACTAAACACAAAATGATTACAGTTAGTTATAAAACGCATAAGTCCACCCAATCAAGCGAAAAAATCCAAGTTGGTCCATGTGCATTCATTTTTTCACAGTCCAGTTATAAAATTTCTCTGCAGGGAAGTGGTATGTTAATACCAAGTTTAAACTTTGTAGGTCAAAGGATTAATAGAGTACTCCGATTGTGTACAACTATAAACACTACGCGACCAAAAGAAATTATAGATTCATTTTATAAGAACTGTCAAGTTTTTATCCATGATAAGAGCAAGCATGCTGTTAAGTGGACTCGATAATCATTTACGGAAAAAAGTAAAGAAACCAATTATTCCGATGAATTTTTAATGAGTTTAATAAATACATCCTGGTATACAATTTGGCTGTGCCGTGGTAAATTGATTCATGTACAACTGCACATTTGGGGGTGGTGATGATGACTGATTATTACAGGGTTCACATTCACATATATAGCCTACTATATTATGGTTGCACGTATAAAAATAAACGAAACCAGTTTACAATCTAATTCAAATCGTAACTGTGCGCTAGAAGAATAAATTACTTATTTAATGACATCGCTATTGCTACTTTAGCTAGCAGAAATGCTATTACTATTACTTTAAACAATAAATTCTCTTGTTTGATGTTTTTTATCATATCATATTCATAACTTTCCGGTTTCTTCATTGCACTCAAAATTGACTGGCTAGAGAAGTTGCAGTTGTTACCGTTTGGGATTATGATTAGCTAGCAGTAATAGTAATAGGATACATCGCCTGTTTAGTATGTGCCATTTAAAATGCGAATGCAGTTCCCTTTCCCATTTAAATTCTATTCAATTATTAAAAATAACTATCTAAATATCGATTAGATTTTTATTATCATGTGGAGAAGTGAGTGGAAGGAACAAGTATTGGAATTTCTTTGTTCTTCCGCTCGTTACAAATAAAAATCAAACATAAAGGAAGCCAAATGTAGGCAACACAAATTATTACATAACTACATGTGTATTTAATAACACACGCACTTTGTTTACCCATATATGGGTCAACATATATCTGCACTTTAGATATATTGTACTTTTATGTGTATATTAAGTTTTTAAAGCAATCAACCAATACTATCAATTAAATGTTTCAACTCGTTAGAATAATGAAAGGTATGCGACAGAGGAGGGCGTTGCACATATTGCACGTTTTTTACGTGTAATGGGTACCGTTACCGTTATGGATGATTAGAGTCATAAACAAGACATTCATGTTTACGCAGAACGCACTACGCATCCTATGTAACGTTTATATTGAATCTAATGTTGGTAGTTATAAACAAGATGATTAATATACTAACGTTTGCATAACTGCATATATTTCCTTCCTGTAGTGCACTTTCAGACGCCTTCCTGACATAATTTTAGTGCTGACACCCAGCGCAAAATCTTACCAGTACTTATTTGAAATTCATCTAGATCTCTTACACTCTCTCCATAACTGTAAGTTTTGTATTGCAAGCTGTTAACCAAAGATGATTTCCGAGCTGGTGGTAAGTGCAAATGCAAATTAAATTTGCAATTTTTAAGGAATTTTTGTTTTCCAGTAGAAAGTAATCAGTGATCACATTTTCATACAAATTACAGGCTGTAGTAGCATCATGCGTGATGTTGACCACAGCTCAGTTCCAGATGCCAATTCAGCAACTGGCAACACTTCCAAATATCCAGCCGATCCAAATCACGAGCTTGCCGAATTCACAAGTTTTAATGACTCAAAGTGCTCAGTCAATCTTAAACCAAGACACAGGGACACCTCTGACTCCTGGTCTATTTGGTGGCCTTCCAGTTCTAGTCAGTGAAGCTGCTCAGAGTATTTTGGACCAAGAAAGCAAAATTGTGGGTTACTCTTATCCCAATAATTTGCAAGCGATATTGCAACAGCAACATCAACAATATCTGCCAATAAATTCTCCACAAAATATTATTCAATCATCTCCACAGCTCTTTTCAAACGTGCGAAATGAAGGTAAGTAATCTAATAAATCATTACATTTGCTAAAATTATGATAAATACATATGTCTATTTTTACCGTTAAATTGTTAAATAGAGCGACTACCTCAGCAACTTCAGCCGCAGTCATTGTCGATCCCCTTAATAAATAACGACAGACATAGACCTGGGAATCTAATTCCAGTTCGAGCTGTGGTTTCATTAAATAGTTTATTGACTCCGAAAAGACCTAGTGACAGTGCTTCCAAAGAACAAAATGCTCGTGAGAATTCCCAAAAGTCAATATACTACGATATACCACCAAATCACCCTGTTCCTCCACCACCCTCATATTCAGACAAAACGGATTCACGGAACTCGGAACGACAAAACCAAGATTATCATTACAACCAAAATAGGGAAAATCAACAGCAAAGTTATCACAATGATCGTCAACTTGAACCAAGCAGCAGTGAAAATGGTGATCGTGATCACTTTAGGCGTCCACCTTCCTTTAGACCAGACTCGCCTAGTGTAGAACATCAAAGGGATCCTAGACCACAAGATAATTGGAGACCGTTGCCAGATAATCGAGAACGGGACAATTCACCACTTTTCAATAAATCTCCATCATCTTCCCATGAACAATTGAATTCGAAATCGAATGAGGAATCGACGGAAAAAGTAGAAAAGCGTAAAAAGTCCAAAAACCGTCACTCGAAATCCAGCTCAAGAAAAGAAAAATCAAGTTCAACTTCAGAATCTCATACAAAATCAGATTCAAAACGTCACAATGCTGACTCTGCTACAGACGCCTCTGAGAGTTCATTTTTAACTTCTCTGCTAAGCCAATATCAACCAGCCATCCTGCCTAGCCCTTCCTACGAAATTAACAATGATTTCCAGCAAGGGGGTGGCTACTCATCTGGTAATAGCGAACGGCCGTTAGTACATAAGCACATCTTCGTTCATTCCGCCCCAGAGGAGTATTCACAAAGGCCAAGGCCAAGAGTGATAAGGCCTCCAGTTAAACCTGAACAACATGTCCAAATCATTTTCGTCAAATCTCCCACAGAGCCACCACCCCCAGAAACCATTGTGGAAGTACAGCCACAGCAGCAACCAAAAACACTTGTTTATATCCTTTCCAAGAAGCCTGAAGAAAATGGAGGAAATGTTCGAGTGGTCAGCCCTCCCGCGTCCAAACCACATTCTCCAGAAATCTTTTTCATCCGGTATGGTGATAGAAGGGAAAATCAAGGCTACCCCGTACCTGATCTCCAGAGCTTACACTTGGAAGACAACAATTTTGCTACCACAAAAACCGATCAATCCAATGCGGAAGATGTTAGAGCACCACTGAATATCAATCAATTTCCTTTCCTCAGACAAAAACGTAATAAGAACTATGGATTAGACGTTTATGCACCTTTGATGGCATATTCAACTTCTGGTCAAATTAACGAGATAACTAAAGAGGAAGCTGATTCGAGACAATCAAGTTTAGATGCTTTCTTTTAAGCATCATAAATTTGTGTTTTTTTATTATAAATGTATATAATTAGTGTTGATCTTTGAAACGTGAAATATTCACGGTTCTTAATCGTTTTGATTTTAAAATACCAAAGTAATTGCACTGTAACAGTATTACATGAATGTTAATCTTTTGTCATTAGTGCACTGTTGTTTGATTATTTGTTTAAAATGCGCTTATTAAACTGGCAATGAATTACTACTAGCTGTGAACAAGTCTTAAAGTAAAATGTGTATCACAAAAGCTCTCTATAATATATTAAGTTGTAAGTTGTAGTAAAAATCGATACAAATGTTAAAAAAAGAATTGTTTTTTACTATTACTGAAAATAAAAAATATTCTAAAGTACAAACATAAAAAACAACGACTTTCTTTCGTTTAAAAAAATTAAGCATAATTCATAATCATTAGGTTAGCATGAACCAAAAAGTCTAGTAGCGCAGTTTCGGCGACTCAAAATGGTGTTCCGATATTGACCACGCAAATTTCCCACAATGCCTCATCGATAATTCGATGGGTACCTGCAGTAATTTAGGAATTAAAAGATTTTCCTGTGATACATTGTTTCAAAATACACGAACATGTAAAAATTGTTATATAAGACTATTCAGTCTCTTAATTATATTTTTAAAGCAGAAAATACTAACGATGAAGTCAAGATAGACTGGATAGTACTACTAGTTAAGGTTAAAACGAACATCAAACTGTCAAAAATATGCACATACTGTAGACTGTGGACATCATCTAAAAACTTACAGTTTAAGAATATACGGTCAATAACTTTTGACTTCTTTCATTACATTGAAATGATTAAAAGTAAATGCGTAATTCTGAGCAACCAATCTGTCAATTGGGTCATTCATCTTTGAGATGCTTTTGAACTTAGTGGACTACCTGGTACCCATTTATATTATGAAACAGTGTAATTATTCCGTGTATATTTTTACTATCGCTTTCATTTCTGAAAGTTACATAAAAAGACGGAAGTTTTTACGAAATTAGTAATGCTAAAGGAGCTTTGCAAGACTTCTCCAAACGCCCAACATTCCAAAGGCGGTTTAAACTATATCAAAGCTGCAACTTTTAATAAATCTGTCATGGGTTAGTAAAATTGCCACTAGTACGTTAGTCCTGTTGTTTTTCAACAAAAATACTTGTTCTGCTTTAGGTTCCTTATATTACTCATGCTCACACTTAATCTTAACACAATTTCCTCTGAAATAAATTTTATGAAATCAGGTTATTTGTGCTTTCGGTACGTAAAATGGGGTGAAATCAAATGTTTTTCACAATATTTTTCGAAAGATTGAATGCGTCCTTCTAAAGGGTTAGTAAATGTTTCCCAAAGGGCCTTTCAATGTCGTCTTTCGTCATAACTTCCTTCTATGATACGGTACAGCCACCCAAAACATCCCAAAGCGCATCACTGCGGAAGTTTCAAAAAACAATTGAAAAGAAAAAAATAGCGGAAATAGCGAAAAATGAAGGTTTCAAAGTTGCGATTTAGTCCATTTTCATCGCATCGAGAAGTGTGCATTGATTATCCCTGATTATGACATTCCGAACACCATATCAATACACCATCATCAATCGAGAAGGATTGTTCACATACTAATTAATTGTACGTGCTTATTGTTTATATGTGTTAATGACTAATCGCTTTTTTCCTGATGACAATTTTATTTAAAATTAAGAAACACTCTTCAACCACTTGACTTGTCTGCTAATATGAAAATGTAGACATGCGTTCACGTACTGAGTGCAAATAAAATCGCTATTATTATTATGATTAGCTACAGGCAACTAAGGAAAAATGACAGCAAAATCATAAAAGTATCAGTTTGAGTAGGATGGCGATTTGGTGCAGGCTGCATAGTTTTTTTTTAATCTTAAAATGTTTTTAAGAAAATGCACCTTTAGCTCGGACAGGGAGCCGCTCTTGTTGTAGGCGTACTACCATTGTTGGCATCATGCATACTAAAATTACATTGCAAGGAATATATGAACTAATTGTTACGAAGCAAATCATATAGGCATACAAATTATTATGTCACATGCAAACTTTTTTTCTCAGAACTGCGAACCGTTTTCCGCTTTTAGCGTACTTTTGCTAATGCACGCATATATTTTACATGTCACAAGTCAATATTTTTAGACTTGGTATATCTTACTACGTTTTGAGCCTAGTCTAGTGCAGTGTGAAATAAAAACATTTTCGACATCTTCAATCAAAACATTTACCTGTTTTTCCTCCTGATGGCAAATCTAATTATGTATTCATAGGTTTAGCCCCGAGTCTAACACATTGATGAAGAGTAAATATGCTATGAAATGCGTTGATTGATGACAATATATCATGTTTTAAAAGGGTTATCCGCGATACATAACCGCACTTGTTCATACCACCTTACATAACTTTCTGTTTTAACTCCCAAAGGCTTAAAGTAGTGGTTATATAAATGTGCGAGTGCAGGACATTGGGTTAATGCAGTTTGTCGGTTACGCTGTTATTCTCGTGCTCTACTTTACACGTTTAAATTTACAACAAGAATGAATGACTAATAGTAGCATAAAGAAAAATGATTTTCGGGTGTAACAATGGGTAAAGTGATCGTTTGCAAGGAACCAAAATGAAGAAAATTGTAAGTTTTCCAAAAGTTTGTATATCTATTTATCTATTTTAAATAATGATGGTTAAATAATTTTATTCGGTGTAGTTGCTGTTTCTATTTGCTGGGGTGCTCCCAGCTTTTACGCAATATATTCAGGGATATCAGCAGCCCAGATACACGGATTACGAAGACTTTGGTCGTTTTAATACCGAAGATGGTCAGCAAGGTCCAGACTTTGGAGTTCAACAACCAAGCTTCTTTGGTTCCTTCAATGCTAAACTTGACAATAATAATCATCACAGTTCACTGATGAGTGGAAGTTTTGGAGGAATAACTGACTTTACTCCCCCACCTCCAACATCTGCGGGTCAAGTAAACAATGTGCATAACTATTATAGTGACAGACGAGTGATTGTTCCATCTAGTTTACGTGAATTAGAGGAATCTTATATTCGCTCCTTATCCAATGGCAATTCCGCGTCAGGTAAGCAATCTTTTCTGGGCCCTTTCGGTGAAAATAGAAACTCAGCTCAACAACAACAACAGCGTTCACAACAGGATGGAGTGGAAAATTACTCTGGATTTATAATGACTAGGCGGCACTATAACAAAAATGATCATATAAGATCTTCTCAACGTTATCAAAAGATTCAAAATCCTTCTCAGAATGCCCCAATTACTTACGGATTTCCACTGTTAAATCAACAAGTGTCAGCTACAAACGCTATTGATGCTCGTTTCGGAGAAAAGGTGAGGGGGAAATCTGTGGATTACTCTCAGAAAAATATCATACCAAACTTCCCCGATTTACCTGACCGACCACCGATTCCCGAAGAACCGGAAATTCCCTCTGAAGAAGATGAAGTTGAAGAAGCCACAAGAAAGCCTCCAGAGAGATTTGCATTACCGACTCAACCAAATTTTATAGATTTTCATAGACAATCTGCTTCTCCATTAGCTTC
>JAQIWN010000661.1:0-28779 GCA_034699025.1 Entomobrya cf. arborea Gr-Col-00668 | reverse complement strand
GACTTTCACCCGAAGGCGCCAAGTTAAGCTGAGGAATGGAAAAAGGAGGAAAAAAGAAATAGGAGAGCAAGTGGGAAATGATGTAGCTTTGGTGGAGAGAGGAACGGAGTGGGAACGGGTGTCTTTATGAAAAAGCTGAGCCTTTCATATTATTAGTATTATGTATTTATACTTACATTTATCCCATATATGAGAAGAGAAACTAGTGTACATTACACGAACGAAAAAGCTGAAGAGAGCGACTAGTCTAAAACTACCTAAGTAAATGATATGGATGAGCCCGTTTCAGCTGAGCCATTATAAGCAGGCGTTAGTTGGTCCACTTGCTCGTTTTCTCTAGATGGGCAAAGTTTGAATTGCCAATATAAATACTGCTCTGGCTTTATGATGATGATCGAAGTAGTCATGTTCACTGTCCTTCTACCACCACCATTCACATTCAACATTGCTTTTTCATGTGGTTGGATCTGACTGAACTAGAGTATGCTCTGCTGACGGATTGTTGGAGATAAAACATATATCTCTGGGAAATTGCGGATGGTGACTTAGCTGAGTAGATATAAAAACAAGTTTGTTGTAATGCGTTGACAAAGTAGCGCAAAGATTTGTAATAAAAAGTGCGACAAAATTTATAAGTAATTAAATGCTACTGATTAAATTTGGAAACGGATGAATGCAGATTTCCCCCATTATTATTTTGTATTCGAAATAATCTACTTAAGAAATAAAAATCTTGTCATGAAGCACACATCTGTGGACAGTCAAAACAGGTTTCAAATAAGTAGAAGACAACGCTACTTTTTTACCAATGATAAAATTGCATTATTTGACTAGCGTCTTCCATGATTTCATTGAAATATTGTTCCCTTCTTGCCATGTTTATATGATAACCACTTGAGAAATCTTGTGGCTTAAGTTCGGCTTTCATACTATATGTTATTTTAACATTCTTACACGATACAGACGCACTGTTAAAAACGCTTCTTTAAAATGTCATAGAAGAATGTGTCAACATAACTGTAGTAGTAGCGCTTATATCTATGTCGAATCATACGAAGAAAGTGAAATCCCAGTTGAAGTGGACAAGCCTCAAAAAGCATGTAGAAAAGTACATACATTGAATCATATTTACGCTTTTGATAGCAGAATCTCCCATGTTATTCCAAGCATTACTGTGACTGCTTGATACTCTAGTCTTTGCAAATACTACCGCACGACTTCTTGGAGAAATGCAGCTTACTGTTTGAGTGGACATTGAGGACATCCCACCCACCAACTTCACTTGCACTGCTATACTCTCTCTCTCTCTCTCTCTCTGGCTGCTTTTGACGAAGTTGAAAGAACAAACTAGAAGAAAACCCATCCACTAGTGGAAATGAGTGTGTACTATCAGAAAATTACAAGGAGAATGAAATTACCTATCATCTAGGAATCTAGAGTATATATGTGGTTTTGTTTGTCCTTTTTTCTTTGTCTATTTAGTCTGCGCATTACTTTCTGTTTATGTGGTCCGATTTTTTTTATCTAGAAAAAATACTGCATGTTTTTGCAAAGAAAATGGGTCTTATAAATGCAAACATAAATGTTGGGAAAAGCCATTTGTACCCAAAGTGAAGCGCACATTGTGTCTCAAGCATCAGCATTTTAAAAAAATATTTCATAGTTGCATGGAACCGTGGAAGAAATGTAACTTTTAGTACCCCAACTGTTTGATTTTTTATATACCTACTAAAAGGCAATAACACATTTTATATTGGTTTAATCTATATATATATCTTCTTTTCCCTGTTTTTTATCTAATAATAATGTTTCGGTTCTATGGGCAAGTAGAAACTTCACTCTTTTTATTAATGTACTTTCGTTAGAGATGACTTTTATATCAACTGTGCCCACCAAAAGAAAGAAAGAATGCCCTAAAGAAGAAATAAAAAGTTTTTTTAGGGTAGCATTGTGCTGTCGTCGTCTCCTTTTTATTGGAATATATATTTGTAGTAAAGCCTCTCATTCGTATACTTCAAGCCCTTTATTGATATATTTGGGGACTTTCACTTTATCAAGCATACTTCGCTTGTCAGAAAAAGCTCTAGCTATGTTCACTCAGTTCATATTAAAATAGACTCTACAGGAAAAGTATGGAAGTTTAATGTAATATTCACATTCTTTTGTTTTAATCTGTATGAATCCATTGGCATATTCTTCTGTTTGGCATGTGTGAACTCGAACTGGGTTCAACGACAAAAAGTTGGAGACAAAAGATGGATTTATTATTATTGTAATCATATTTTCATTAACTTTTCGCATTGTTTCATATATAACAACGCCACGCCTGCCAGTAAGCAAATATAAAAGATGTGAGCAGAATAAGGTATGAGATGAAACTGAAAGTGGGAATAATCTGACATGTTAATATAGAATATGTAGCTGTCAAAATCGATCCACATATCAAAGAATTCCTATATCTGCAATACGCAGATTAAATTCGTTTTTTTGGCGAACAAAGGAAAATGCTAAAGTGTATCCATTTGAATACAAAATCAACATAATGCAGTTGACTAAAAAATAACTTTGTCTTGTGCTTTTTAATGAAGGAGGTGAAAGTAGAAAAACGGCAGAATCTTTCCGGTGGGTGGATGGATATGATGTTGTAGGATGATTTCTTTTTCATGTGTGTGTATTTGTTCTCACAAATAGTTTATGGTGCTATATGGTTGTGCTTCTGTGAAGCTCATTTTATGGAACGTTAGTAGCCTGACAGGAACATTTGTCATTTCCCTGAAACTCTTTTCCATAGTCTCGGTTGTAGCTTATATCAAATTTTTTATAGCTGTCTACATACATTACTTAAATTTGTATAATATTTTTATTATTCTGAAAACAGTTATTATACAGTATATGGTAAAATGTGGAGATTTTTCCTCACTTGACTTTTCCACTTTGTCTTCTTGTACACTATTTTTAGCATACAGAGATGAAAGTGCATGTACTTTTTTATAATATAGTAATAATAATAGAATGCATGATGAATATAATATCCAGCGAGGAAGAAGAAAGGCGGAATATAATAATTTTGATGGAATAGTTACATGACAGAAGGGCAAATCTTTTAACTGCCATATGAGCATCGAGCACTGCATTTCTTTAAGCCAGCCAATGCTATCGCAGTAACTATATGTTATAGTATGCAATTTAAATATAATAAAGAAACATTGAGATATGATGATATGATGATCAAACATTCCGCGGTTCTGCGTTTTGTACATCCGTTCCGTTCGTTCGTGCAGTTGTGTGGGGGCTGTCGGTAAACTTAATTTGACTAGACGCTCGCTGCTCCTGGTGAATGAATAACTTCATATCAAGTTATTCGGAATGGATTGGGGTCAATTCCCAAAGAAAGTTGAAGGTAACTTTCGTTTGGAATCTACATTACCTCCATTCCAGTTTATTCTGCAGTTTCATTTTGTAGACATATAAAGCCTCTGTGATTCATGATGTTTGCTGCATATCATGCATTTAGTCAATTCATGGACTACCACCACACGTACAGCACAACTCAACACTCATCTTTGCAGACAGATGCAGACGTCATAATCATTTCTCCAATAAATTGTGGCTCCACCAAAAGAACTAACGATGAAAATAATGATATTACGACGAAGAGGAAGAGAAAAGTGGTAGCGATATAAGGCGGCATTATTGCACTTCCATTTATGTTTTTTGGTATTGTTAAAGTGAATCCCGTGTATTTTCGTACAGCTGGAACATCTGTATACATACATATAAGCGTCGGTCCGTAGAATATATCAAACGCACAGTACAAGTTTTATTTCCGGCGAGAATTCAGTGCTCTGCTGTTGCAAGCACCGTTCTCCGTTTTTCAAAGCTAGATCAACGACGACAAGAAAAGCCCGACATGATTTTTCTGTGTGGTTTGTTCCCACTAAGCTCTTCACATCACCAGCGAGCGTAGATTGTGTACTGCACTGGTGTGGCACTGGGGGAATTGGAAACTTGTTGTTGTACCGTACCCAGCTAGTTTGGTGTCTCTGAAAATACTCGAAACTGAAAAACTTACGGTGTGACGATGATGATGCTTTTTACTTGTACTGAAACGAATGGCAGGGGAAAGGTAGCAAAAAGTATACAAAATCGGTTGGGGCTTTGATCTTCATTCTCGTTTTCTCCCAAAAGTTTAACAGAGGAAAGAGGTTGTGTGAGTGAGCGAAGTGCACAATGTAGATATAATGCACATAGCCATATGTATCATCATGGCATGGTCGTACGAAAAGACGTGGTAGTAGAAAGGAATAATATATTATTGTAAAAAGGATCACACTATATTATGAGAGAGCAGGAGAGTGTAGCAATAGTAATAACAGGAAAAGAACGGGAAACCGTGTAGTTAAAGGGAAATGTGACAGGTCGAATCGTATAAATCACATTTCGCACATGTTTCCCCCTCTCGCTCTGATATTTTCTTGGAAATTTTGAAGTCTGGAGTTTTTTGTTTGTTTGTTGTTCTCCGCACTGAGAGAAAAAAAGTAAGGAGAATAAGAGATACATGCTTTGCACAAAACAGTTAAGCGAGTTGTACAGAGGCTAGACAAGGAGAGTATAAAAATCTGGTGAATACATCACAGTCTTATAATATTGCAAGGATTTTTTAGTTTGGTGCCGTGTTGGTCCACGGCGATCATATAGTTTACTTAGTGATGCTATTCGAAATTCCACTACTGCTTGTTCTGATGCTGTTTTTATTATTTAGCTGGCTTACCAAAAGCGTCTGTGAAAAAAATTTGAAAGTAGCGAGCGATGCACGGTTTTTTCGTACTGTTAATCTGAATCTGTTTAGCTTTTGGGATTTCTTCCTTTTCTCTCTAATACTAGCTGGATTGAAAAGACAAGTAAGTTTAACATGCACTACTTTTCTGGGTATGAAAAGACTGCAAGGATATTTTCCCTTCTGAGGAAAAGCGGATTCCTTCAGTCACGAATATTAAGGGAAACGAAACAGTATAAAAAAAAGAGATAGGAAAAAGAAAATTGCATAGAATGCGAATAAGTACAAAAAGTAGGATCGTAGGAAAGGGCAACAACAGCGATGATGATGGTGGCATTGGGAAGATTGTGCAGAAAAAAAGATGGCTGGTTGGTGTTGTCGCTTGGAAGGGTGGGAGAAAACTGCTTATGTGTTTGTGTGTGGATAAAGGCTTAAGGAAAAGAATAATTTTCTTGTGTGGCTGACTATGTTCTGAATGAGCACGCTTTGTTCATATAACAAACAAGTGACTTATGTTATAAGCGTGCAAATATACATATATATTTTATATAACTAAAAAGGTCTATGCACAAAATGTGGATTCCAAAATCCTCTTTTTTTGTGGGTTTCATCTCAATATTCTAAAGAAAAAAAGCGGAGATGCTCTGTTCCATCTCTTGTGTATGTGCGTGTTATTATGTTGCTTCAGCTCTACAGCTATGTATGATGGAAGAAAATCGGAAATAAGAAAGGAAGGAATGAGAAAAGTCTTTTTCACCAGAAATAGCAATAAGTTTTATTTGTATGTATACTAAAGGAAAAATCTTATACCATTCTAAGGCGAAAAAGGATATTAAGCACAGAGAAGCAATGTAAGCACAAGGCTGTTGTAGTGCCATTCATTCCTTTAAAAAGGCAGTAGCAAAAGTAGTGGAGTGGAGGAGACAAAGAAGGGAAAAGAAGCAACAGAATAACATATTATATGAGAAGAGCAAGTTGTAACAGCTTCCGTATAAACTATACAGAAACTGAATGAACTGAACAAGGTATAATGTGATTCTGGATATAAAATATATCCGTTTAGTTACTTCTGTTTTCTCTCTAACTGGATGTCTTCTGTGCTGTGTTATGTTGTTGTGTTTTTACAAAATAAATAGGCTGTCTGCTACTGCCTCTACTACTTTTCCCCTCTTTTTATATTTGTGAGAGTCAGAGCGAAGTCTAACTCGCTTTTCGTACTTCTTCTTCAACTTCAATATTCCATTCTCTTTTTTCCTTTCCCTATACAAGTCCGTAAAATAAAATTTATATAAGTATGCATGCATATTAGATAGTACCACCACGGAAATGTATGTACATAACACAAGTATGTCTAGATATAGTAACTTTTAGGATGTTATACAAGTTATATTACAATAAAGTGTGTATGCTTTTATTTATATAACTTGGTAACTTGTCGAGAAGTGTTGTCCTCTCATATTTTTTGGCCTCACTTCAATTTTAATATCTCTTTTTACTCGAGTGGTGGTAGAATTTAGAGTGATTTGTTAGCAAGTGGCTTATAGATGTGGAGTAAAAACATCCACATCACCGTCACAGAAGTTAGCCAGCGTGGCTTGACTTGACATAAAGGTGTTTTATTTAGGTTGTTGATGCTATTAATGTTCATGATGGAACTACGGATATGTGGATGGGAAAACTAACTTTTTTTGTAAACTTTTTATTATTCCTGCTTGCGTAAGATGTTACGTAGAATATAATGTGTTACGCTGCATTTGTTGTAGTGGTATTTTGAAGGAGAAAAAAAAATGAAGAGGCTTGTGTAGATGTTTTTAACATTCTATTCCTGAAGATGAATACACAAGTTTTATTGGAAGGAATAGAGTGAGTGGTATTCTAAAACCTTGGATATTGCGATGATCTTGGTAAAAAAAATATTGCTCATCTACTTATGTATGTTCTTGGATTTGAGCTCTTGACTTTTTGTAATTCCAATCCAATAAGAAAATGGTTATTGCATTGATTTGATGTTGTACACGAAACGCCAAACAATAACAATTCTGAAAAGTCGTTGCTTCCTTTCCCTGCATTCATCTCTTGTTGTAGTTGATCGACAGTATAAGAGACACAAGTAAATAGTAGCATACCTATAGATATAGTATAATAGTTGGATAAAAGGAATATTCAGCGTAACTGCTTGCTTTTTTGCCTGCTGCTCTCTGCGAGAATATTGATTTTTCATTTCAAGAGAAAAATTGTGTTCTGGATTAGAATATTGTATAATATCTATTGACGTGGATGACGATGGTGATATTGATGCAATTTTCTGTCGGTAAAGAAAAACGCCTACGTCCAATAATCATGGCATGACTGTACTACATGCATTCTGAAGCTTTCCATAAAATCACAACCCAACAAAATCGACTTATTCTGCCGTTAGTCCCTGAAATATAAGTCAGGCTTGGTTTTCAGTTCATCGGAATTCTTTTTGTTGCAATCTGTAATATAAATACAATACATAATATATGTATGTAACCTATTTCACCATTGAATTTCCGTACAAATTCTATGAAGCCAGTCCTCGTTCAGTTGACGTGAATATTTATCATGCAAAATAGCAAATGATATTGTGAAATCGGTGATGATGATGTCACAACATGGTGGTGTCAATGAAATGAAAATCAAATTTGCTACTGCTACTTTCTTTTTTGACTCTGCGAAAGAGAAATTGATGGTAATGATGATCACGATTCTTATTTTTTCATTGTACATCAGTCAATATTTGTTTATTTTTCATTTGAAATATAGTTTCAAAGTGTTGAGTTGAGCATCTTTCGAAAGTGAAATATTGAAGGAGTGATGAAAAGTGTACTGATTTAACTCTGATGACGTGACTAATGTAAAAGGATAAAAATGCCTTGCTTCTTTGAGCTTTAAAATATAAAAACGTAAGAAACTTGAGCACAAAAAAATGATATTTGATAGTGAAAAATTTTAAGAGGAGACCAGGATAGCGAAGTTTATAAAGGTGAATTGGTACATGAGATATGTTTGTAACTTCAAAAAAGTGATGGGTTTCTTTTGCTATCGATCCCCACGCGGGCTCAATCTCCAAACAAGATGTGTGTGCAAGTGAGTGAATGGCTATATGTAGGAGGATAGATTACAAGGAAATGGTGTTAGTATGGCTGCAACGAAAAAAAAGTATCAGTTGTGTAGTATCTTTTCCTGTTTTAACGATCTGCATTTCAACAACTTGAGCAAATCCATATTTTTATGTATGAGCAACGAAGAGTAGTAAAAAGTACTTCTTCTCTTTGATGCCTGCTTTCAACTTAATGGGGATTGACGACCGAGAGGAGGATGAGGATGGCAGACAGGGGAAAAAAAGTTCAAAAAAGAAAGAAAACTGTTGCCTTCCATTCTTTTTTATGTTTTTATTTTTATTCAGCTTTGTAGATTTCCTTGTGCCCTGTAGGTTTTAGGATGATGGTGGTGTTACCTCGAGAATAAGAAGTGTAAGAGGAAAAGACACTTTACATGATGTATAATATGTAAAAAGCAAGATTGTTGAAGTTAAAACTAATGTATAATGCTTGATGTGGGAGTTGTGAGAGAACTGAGAAAAAAAGAGCATTTTTACTAAACAAGTACAATGGATAAGACAGAGAATGTCAAGAATTTGGAAATTCATTTTCCTTAAAATTCATAGAGTGAGATTGAGGCAGGATCGGGAAGGTTAGAAGGGTAAAAAGTGGTGGCGATGATTGATTCCATATGGAAATTACTGATGTATTGTACATAAAAGTAAATTTGTGTAGTAGCTCATTTCTTATATGGTGGTGTTTAAGAAAAAGTTAAAATGAATGGAAAGAGAGTTGAGATGAAATACCCAAAGATCAAGTGAGATGAGAGTAGAAACGTTTTTTTTTTCTTTTTAAAAAAATGAAGGAATTCGGTGGAATGATGGTAATAGCCTTTTTATACATTATCCTCTATTTTCTTACTCTGAAATAAAGTGTGAAGAAGTTTTATTGTAGTTCAGTTAGAAGAATTATATATCTAGAATAAAACCCTCATTTTTTTTATAAGAATGGTGGTATCTTCATAGAAATACCATCATGAGTCAGTGTAGCACTATCGCAGGAACCACACAACTCTTGCTTCGTGGAATTGCTTTTCAGTAAAAACGCATATAATGCACTGTGTGTGTTTTTCGAGAATCCAATACAGTCAAAGTCAGTCAACATATTTTCTTTCCACCACCACCACCACAAATACACTTTTTCACACTTTTGCTCTGTTGTAATATATGTGTATAAAAAAAAATGTACCAGACTTACATTTTTTTTTGCGTATAAACATTTTTTTCTCAGCCAGTCGTCGACAGTGACATGATATTTTAAAGGAGCTTTTTTCTGACTTTTTCTTCGAGTACAAGTGCATGGTATAGAGTAGTCAGTAGTGGTGTATGTGTGTGAAGCTTATATGCTCACTTAAAGATGATTCATGTGACTGGCTGTAAATTATTCAGTGAGTGAGAGAAGGAAAAGTGTTTAAAATCTTCTCTCCTCTGTAGGATATGGATGGTTGAGTAATGCATATAATGTGCTTTCAGGCTGTTTGAAGGAAATAGATGCGAAATATGTGTGTTGGTTGGATGAAAAGCTTAAAAGAAGAGTGGTTGAGAGTCACAGTTCAAAAATGGTGTGATACTGACGTAAGAGGAGGAGGAAAGGAGGAAATTGTGGGAAAAGAGATTTGGAAAGGTTGACTGAAATATAGCTCTCTCCATCATGCCCGACTGTTATCCTTTTTACTGGGTCATATCCCTCCTCCTCGTGGTACTACTCACATCAGTAGAAAATAAAACGAGTTGGTTTTTTTATTTTATAAATGTATGTATTATGTATATGTGTTAGTCATGTAAAGAGGAGTGAAAAAGCAGCTTTTAATATACTTTTTTATAAATGGAAATTTTATTATGTTCCGAATTCTAGCTTTATAATAATTATTATCCTTCAACTTTTTTTCACAGGGACGATGCAACCGAGAAAAACCACCTTGCAAATACTTTCACCCTCCACTCCATCTAAAGGACCAGTTGTTGATCAATGGTCGCAATCACTTGGCGTTGAAAAATGCCCTTATGCAGCAAATGGGACTGACCCCAGGTCAGCCCGTTGTCCCTGGTCAGGTTCCTGCTGTGGTACGTGGATATGTAAATACTGTACAACTGTTGTAAACTATATTCATTCATTTTTGCTTTTTTGTTCGACGTCCACCAGTGTCGTCTGTTCATACGTGCTTGTCATATTAATGATTTCCTCTTCTAATTACTTGTGTGTGTGTGTTTTTCCAACAGGCAACGAATCCCTACTTGGCAGGTGTGGCCGGCCAAACCTACAATCCATATTTTGCAGCAGCAGGTCCATTAGTTCCATTGGTATCAGATCCCACTGGAGCCACCGTGATGTCCCCATTGGGAGTTCCACAGCAAACTGTCGTACAGCAAAAGGTTCCAAGAGGAAATGAGGTACATAAATTAAGAAACCCACTCCAATAAATCTTTCATACATATCTTCTCTCTTGACGGTTTTATATAACAACTTACCAGCGCGATAAAATGCGCATGCATAGAAAAAGGGAAAAAATTTTGCTCTCATTTCATTTCATCCACTGAAATGGAAAATAGCACTTTACATTGCACCCAATTTGCTTTCTACTTGTTACTTATGTAATACTAAATTTTAAAATGCACTAGCAGTGCACTACGAGCATATTGCCTGTCTAATACATTAGTAGATCAAACAGCACCGTACCAAAAATTGTAATAATTTACAAAACATTTTTTTTTCATTGATACGTGTTTGTAGACGTACCCTGGTGTGGTGGCTTACAAGCGCCCCGCTGGAGATAAGAGTGGTGTTCCTGTGTACCAGCCAGCAAACAATCCGTCAGCCGCATACCAACAGTTGATGCAATTGCAACAGCCTTTTGTGCCTGTTTCATGTAAGTTAACTATGTTCTCATATCTTCTTCGTTTCTTTCTCTTTTCTTTCTCGTCGTAACGTTGAACGCGCAACGATAAAAACAAACCTTGCTGCTCTTCTCTGCTATAATAGTCCTTTCATTCTTGCAGTATTGATATATATATTGTTATTTATCTATATTTTATCGTCAGCTATCACTCTACTGCGATACATATCCCTCCACTTTACATAAAAATGTCAAGATAATTATGTATGCTTTTGTGTCTAGTTTTATGTAAGTCATATTTGTAAAGTTGTGAATCGTCCAGAAGAGATGCGAGAAATGCTCCAGGTAGCGTTTTTTTTCTTTCTCACTATTGAGCGGACGCTACCAAAAAAATTACTATCGCTTGCATGATTGTTTTGTATACTGCAACTAAGTGCAAACCGAATTTCTCGTGATTTTTCAGTACGTTTTTACTTTTTCTCACGCTATATCAGTATTACCGTTAAACAAACAAAAACCGATATTGTACATTTTGCTCTATAATCCCTTGTCTCCCTTTCTCTCTTTTAATTTTACTGAGATGACTTGAGTTTGTATGCTGCTATTATTACGATACATTTAGGCTGAAATTGAATCAAAAAGGGAAAATGTACCTGTTATGTATAGAGCTTTTTTAAATATTAATCTTGTAGAAATAATCGAAATATGAGCTATGCCAAAACAAACGACTAATGTTCCGTATTTATCTTATTTTACGCATAAAATTCTCGTGAAAGTTTTTTCCTCTTATTTTTCTTTTCTTTTATTTTTTACTCTGTAATTGCTTTTATGCCATATGCCTTACTAGTGTAGTTTTCACACGACTTAATTTTCACAGCGACTAGCATTGCCAACAACACTGTGGGTGTGGTGACAAGTTCAGCCGGTTCAAACCACGGACTGATGGGGTCAAACACTGGTGGGTCAGGTTCGGATCATTCCACCTCAGGAGCCGGAGGTGGTGGACAAGGACTCTCAAATGGTACGCTGGATTCTCATGACTCCGGGCTAAATAAGAGACATGTGAAAAATGAGCCTAGTGACGGCTCTACAGACGAGAGTAACGCAGTTGATGGAAATAATTTAGGGGGTTCCTCAGCCGGCAATGATGTGGACGATGAAGGGAAGGTGGAGTCTCAGGCCAAGAGGATGCGAGGGACGAATTCCAATCAAATTCCGGTCTCATCGGCCAGTATGGGGATGGCTGGACAGAACAACGCGGCCTACATGGCTGCCGCTCAGAGTTACCATAACGCACTAGCGGCAATTAACTACACAGGAGTGGCGTTGCAAACTAATAAGAACGCTGCTTCACCTGGTGGTAACGCCGCCGCTGTTCCTGTTTCCTCTGCACATGGCTATACACAAGCTACAACAGCGCAGCTTCAAGGCCATCAAGCTGCTGCCACACTCCAGCAACAACAGCAGTCGCAACAACAACAATTACTGAATCAATACCAGGCAATGGCTGCTGCTGCACTTGCAAATCCCGCAGCGTTCCAAAATCCTGCGCTTGCCATGCAGCAAATGGCTGCCGCTGCTGCTGCAGGAAATCAAGCAAACAATCAAAATAACGTCAACATGAACATGAATGCTGCAAATGCAGGCATGAACCCTTTCGCAGCTGCCGCTGCAATGAATCCCTTGTTAGCTGCAAGTTTACCCCAGATCGCAGCAGCACAAAGGGCATCCATGTTGGCGTCTGCCCAACAGGGAAACGCTGCTGGAGCACTTCAAGGGGCACAGATGAATCATAATGCACTCGCTGGTATGCAAAGCGCTGCGGCCGCTGGTAATCAAGCTGCTAACGCTGCTGCTGCCGCTGCTTTTAATCCGTTTGGGGTTCAGTTTGGAGGGCCCGGAGGAGCTGCTTCTCTTCCATTTCAACAAGCGCAAAATCAGCAAGCGCTTCTGGCAGCTTACGCCAGCAGTCAGTTAGCTGCTGCAAGAGGGCCAGGGCCTCAGGGAGGTGCCGGCCAAACAATGGCTTCACAGCAACTTTACAATCCAGCCGCAGCAGCGGCTGCTGCTGCTGCGGCAGCAGGAAATGGGGGTATCCCTGGACAGGGAGTGAAAAGAATGAGACCTGCTTAAAATGTGTACATTGAAAATAGTATACAGTTCTGACTACAAGATATTATTACGATCCTTCTTCAAAATATATAAAACACAGGTGTGACAGGTTTCCATTCTCAGGGTCAAAAAATGTACTAAAAAGTTAAAATAGTTTGTCTAATTGAAAGGCTTATTATGAGAATGCGTGTAGAACAATACTAAGTTTAAAAAATGTGCATTTTTGGCTTGCTGTAAAAGGTTCATTTTTTTATTTTGCTTCATCACACAACTGGACTACTGCACTATATGTAACAATAATGCTAAGAAAATAAAATTGAAAACCTACATACCTACAAAAATATGAAATAAGTTAAGTAAATCCTTATTATAAAGTGACTTGTAATTTAACTTTGTCTTGTTTCAAGCCTCCATTTTACAAGCAAAAACTGCTTTTCTATAAATTGCAAAACTAAACGTACTATACCGATCTAAAATGCTGATGCCTTTTCATTACTTTGTAAACTAGTAATAATAACAGATCGTTTGAATGAGGTCTGCGACTGAAATTTTTGTAGACACTGTTGACTCTAGGTACAAATGTATATTTGCACCCTGACAAAATGTGTATAGCAGTGATAAATTGAACTCGTAAATAATATGAACTAATTGGTAGAAATCAAGCTTGTTCAAACATAGTATCTTTAGGAGTCACGACGAAAATATTAATACACTGTGACATTTAACGACACAGATTCCTGATATACATGCATTGTAGAATAATAATGATTCAACATAAATTAAATTGTTATCCTAGACCTCATGTTGCTTGTACGATGAGCATTATGCGTGTAAGCTTTACATTTTCTAGTTCATGTGCTTTGTGAATCATTCAGTTAAGCATGTCTACAAGACCCAAAATTATTGTGTAACTCAGATGTGTACTCAATATTAGTAGTCCTCCACTTTTAGAAAAATTGTTTAAATGTTGAATGTTTGTTACAATTTTTTGCATTAGATTAGAACTAACGTAACAACGTTGAAGATTCCTTACGAGTTGCGCACTTTGTTGTTCTGTAGGTTAAGCTATAAGAATATAATATGCTTATAGAATTATTGAACTGAGCAACAAATGAGAATTATATCTACTGTACATATAATGGCTACAAATATACATAATGCCTCTATCAAGAATATATTGAATTCAATACATTAAAAATTTATAGGCTAAATAATGAGAATTGTGTAGATAGATGATCATAAATATATATATATTTCATAAAATAATTATTGCTTATAACAAGCTTGTTTCATTGTAATGAAACGTTCAAAGTTTTAGAGTCTGAATGGTTTATAAAATACATATATATTTAGAAAATACTACATAAAAAGTAAACAATGCTGGGATTACTATAACTACTGTAAACACTAATAGGATTATAGCTCTAAAGGGTTAACATTTTAATTTTGTAGAGAACTTGCATCTAAAGTGAGTTATTTTAAATTAATTAAAGTCACACTTTACTTACTCTTTTTTGGCATGTTAGGTTTTATTCCAAGGAATTTTAAGAGGGAGGAAAAATAAATTGTGTCATTGTCGTTTTTGAGCACATATATTATATAGACATGTAAAAGTAGAAAAGATAAAATGTATGAATTCAATGCTTGTGTTAAAGTATAAATTGAGGAAAACTATATATTAACCTAAAATACATAACAAATATAGAAAAAAATAAGTGTAGTCGTTTTTGTAGAAATAGTACAACAAAAATATATTTACTTCAATGGAAATTACTAATAATATTAATTAAAACAATACCCATATATAGTGTATACAAATATAAATGTATTTTTATGGAGGAGGCTTTGCTAACTTTTTTGTCTTAAACATTTTCTTGTATCGCTTCCAAACAAAACTTTTTATCGTGAACTGAATTGTAATAAACAACAAGGAGTACGAAACTATAGTGTCATTTGTAGAATGGAAATAGGGAAAAGTGAAGTCTAGTTGAGTGAGTGCGACTTGTTGTTCTATTGTCTGTTGGGATTCAACATGCTGGTTTTTATCATGACGCGAGGCTGAACCTTAATTTTATTTTGTCTCCAGTTAGGTAGCACTTTTAAGTCGTATTTTTGGGTGAAAGCTGAGATTAGACATTGGAAACTTGAAAATAAATGCTTTCACTGTACACGTCTATCTTCAGAGAAGATTGATATAACTTTTTTCTAGTAGTTCCACTTATAAGAATAAAATCAAGTCATTCAACAAAGAAGCCAGAAGCCATTAAAAGTTAGCTCGCTAAAAGTAATTCTAAATATTAATAATTATCTTATTGTTACTTATTATATATATAGAGGGTGTATATAGAAGAATTATATATATAGATGGTTTTTTGGGGAAAGTACATAAAATCTATCTTATTATATGCTATTTGTATAATGCTGAAACTTAGGATTATGTATTATTTTACAAAGCTGAATGTTGTTGTGTTTATGATTTTTCGTATTATTATTATATCTCATTCGGTCTGATTCTCTTATGATGCTGTATTTGTAGTTGAAAATTAGTTTTTTACACGCAGAAAAACATGCTGTCAATATTCAAAAAAGAAACTTTTATTAACTACTTGTAATTCATATACACAAAACACATATATTATATATTGTTTCAGAAAACTATTTTATGAACTGTCTAGTTTAGTCTAGGCAAATTTTTTGGCCTTTTTCATCCTGTATACTATTTTCTATTCATATGAAAAAAATTTACTGGCATATTTAATGCATACATCTGTATACTTAGTTGCAGTTGTTGCGCTTTATTATGATTAATAATAATATGTTTAGAACTACTGTTATCAATAATATAATGTAATTATGAAAATAATTTGTTGATGATTTTATTATTATTAATCTGATAAAAAATAATATAGAATTATACTGCTGATTGAAGGCCTAATCCTGTTTTAAAAATATACGTCTTTGCTGTCAAGTGTATCTTTGTTCTTTATTGTTATTACAGCAGCGCAGCTCATAAACTTATTTTTACCAAAAAAAAAAAACTTACACGCCATGTGCCAACATGCCATGCCATATGCCATAATACACTGCATTTTTGCCATCAAAACCGTTGTTTAATACTTTTTATTATTTTTTTTAGTTTACGCTCTTTTGTTTTAATCCATTATTATTTGCATAAATCCCTTTTTCGGTTGAAGCTACATACTTTTCATTTAATTGCATTTTTTGCACTCACCTCGCCGAAATCTTTATAATTTTATATTATGCATTATTTTTTTATGTCCCCATCAAACACTTGGTGTCTTCCTTGGATTTTTCTCGAAATACCGACGAGTAATAAATTAATTAAAAATATTTCACACAATTTGCTTATGTTGTTGGGCGCACACCCAAAAAAATCCCGAAAATCTTTCCGTCCAATTCAAGGTGTGGAGCGCATTCACACTTGTGCCGTGCCAGTTCTTTTACTTCTCTATAGCATTCTGTCTGTAATAAATTATGCATGGTGAAAGCAACCATTTTTCCGTTTACGGAGAAGAAATGTGCTTGTATCTCTAGAAAAAGCGACGCCTTCATGCAGCGGAAATAAAAAGCCAGAAAAGCAACTTACACAACATATCAAATTGCCTAAAAAACTTACAAATAAACATCAAATTCCTTCATGACCGATATTACTACTTGCCTTTCTCCTCCTAAAAATTCATTTACGCACAAAATACGGATCCCTTTCTCTGCCTCATTTTGTTTTGCCGCATTGTGTATCCCCCCACCATCGTCAACCCCTCTAGCTTGGTTTTTAATATTGGGTTTTTATGTGGAGCATCTGGAATTTTATTCGGTTGTCACTTTTAACTCACTTCCAAAAGCCTTTTAAGTAAATAAGCATGTATTTTAAAATATTAGTGAACAAAAAAAATAAAACGCAATTTTTACTTGTTTTTTTCTTTTAACTTTTTTTATTTTTTGCAGATTTTCATTTTTTCTTTTTTTGCACACACACACATGGTATTCTACGGAAAAAATGTAGCTGCTATACTCTGTGTACTGTTGTACGTAATTTTAACATTTAATACCAAAACAAAATTATTAATACTCTGCCGTCGTAAGTACGTACGCCAAAACGCATTGTTGATAATTTATATATCAAAACTGCATCGCTGCTGCTGTGTACTGTATGCATATTCACCTTATAACAATCAGTGAAAAACTCATTGAAACTCCCAAATTGGCATCAATTATCTAAATGTTCATTATGCTCTCTGTAAACTTCTTGTGCTCCTGTGTTTTTCAACATTTTTTCTCTAATTAGTACATTTATATAATACTGTACTTGTGGATCTATGCCATCGCTGCCCAGTGCCCGCCCGCCGCAGCCGCCGCCATAATTTTATTTCTGCATCGCAACTGCTGAAAAAATCAAGTCTCGTCAGCAAATTTGTCTTGTCTTTTTTAATTTATCTCACTAATATATATACAGCAAAAATTGGATAATATACTACAATACATATGCATAACATACGCCGAAAAACTGCCTGAAAACTTTTAATACTTCTTCCTCAGGAATCAAACTTTTAGACAAAGTAAAACGTGTTTATGTACAAAAGTTTTTATTTCAAGCTAAAATAAAAATTCAAAGAAATTTTTTTAAATCTAATTTAATTTTCCCTTTTTCCTTGCTGATTTTTAAAAATCCAGTAGTGGCCACATTTCTTAATATTAGAAAACAATAATAATCTCTTTGCAATAATATGATTAATTGTGCAACTAGCTTTTGTTTTTAATGTAGCTGGTTGGTAAATAAGTACAAAATAGTATAATATGAAGCATTTTGCAATGTTGGAAATCTCTCGCGGGTGGCATATGCGAAAAACTTAATTTTGATTTTGCTACAAGGCATGTCAACACTTTCATGAGAAGGTTTATCACGCTGAATTGAATTCTACTACTACCACCCACCACCCGATCCAATATATAAACAACTGTTCTATAAACTCCTTTTACCGCACACTCTCGATAATCTGGTTCTCTGCTGTACTGCTGCTGATGCTGCCGAATATACTACTTTGTAACAAGGAAATTTTTTTCGTACAACCACAACCTTCCTATCTGATGACGCACTTTCCTGCTTTGGATATATTGGTGGTAAGAAGACAAAATGGAAAGAAGCCCATCTGTCCAGATTTGCAAAAATAAATCCCAGCTTCTTTTCGCACAAAGTCATTTCACAATACACACTTCACACTTACATACATGCTTATACAACAGATACATCACAATAACATGCATTACCATCTCATTCATGATGATGACAAGCTGATACAAGAACATAACAGTGTTTCACATGCAACGCGCATACACTTTTTAGCTTCCACAATTTGTTAATTTGTGTGACAACAAGTGCAAATGTAGTAGTTGACAGGCAGCTTTTCTGATTTATCATGGATTTATCCTACGAGACGAGAGAAGCTAACTAGTCAATATTCTGTGAAAGTACATTGTACTACGTAGCCTGTTTGTGTTTGAGCTTTAAACTTTAATAATTGGAGGCATCCTGTTTTATCATTATCACAAACGTGTGTGCATTTTTGGGTTTATAAGCTCGCTAGTTGTGGAAATATGTTCATTTGCTTGCTGTGGTGTACATAATTCCACTTGTTATCCGATAAAATAGAGACTGTGAATTGTTAAATGTTATACAGCCAGCCGTATTTTATTCTAGTTGGATTTAAATATATAAAATACTCAATTTTCAAACTAGCCATTTGTTGAACGTTGAATACAAATATATTTACAAAAGAATAATACTACAATGTAATATACATTTTACAAACTACTAGCACAAAATTTGGTCTTTCACATCCAGCAAACCTTGTGGTATTTTATATATTTTCAAAGCTTGTGATTGCCTATGATTCCAAATACATAATACATCTACAATTTCGAGCCACGAAGTAATTAATTATTGTCAATAAGACTAGTGAGGATAGCCTGGTTGAGGTTATACTACCACAGCCCTATTTTATATGATTTTCATTATGTATACAGTATACAACATCTTTTACTATTTAGTAGGCTGGATAAAAATATAACAACTATAATATTTATATACAGCTTCTATTCTAGAATGATTTAATGAGTTCCTTTTACACACTACACACGTTTGGCGATGATGACAATAATGCAGTCTTGTCCTCTTGATGAGAAACCACAACAGACTGTTTGCTTCAGTCGTTGCCGTTGCGCTCTACTGCTTACTGTAATATTGAACACAGTTAACGAGTTAACCCTCACACAACAAACATAGAAAAGATTGTTGAATTGCTAAATATTTAGGCTCTAATGAATTTTAGTGTATTTTCACGTGCACTATGAGATATGGAGCGTGAGACAGGAACAGGAGTAACCAATAACTAGATAAAGGAATAAATAACTTTTTTAAGTGTATACAAGCAATACCACCACCACTACTGCCAAACAACCAGCCTTTTTCACAGAAGAGAAAGTTATATTTTCTTTTCTTTTTTAACCCTTTTAGTCTAAAATACACAGAGAAACGAAGATATTCCATAATTTATTTATTTCACCCACCAGAGGTTGTAGAAGTGGTTGAAGAAAAGTGGAAGGAAATGAGAATAGGAATGAGAATGGGAGTGTGCAAAAACATTTTCACGCTGCTTTCACTTCCCTAATGGAATTACTTTGGAATCAATTGGAACGAAAGCTTTTTAACCATTTTAGACCAGATTGTTGAAATTTATAGTAACGTTATTACAAAAATCACAAACATAAAAAAACAACAAAATACATAATGCATACAGACATATTTTATACATACATACCTGTCCAAACCCAACATCTCAAAAAGTTTGCTATCCAATGACAATCAATACAATACATTCCAGCATTCCAAAAACATAGCCTGTGTAAATTATAGAATGCTAATAATTGCTTTGAATTAATTTGATCACTTTCTTTTAACGTTTTAACCTATCCATTATATACCTTATTGTACCTGCGGACCCCATAACTTTAAAATAGTTACAGCCTGGCTGTGTGAACTATATGTAATGTAATCTGTACGCTACTCAAGCTGAAGTCCCATGGAATTGTACGGCGTGAGCACTCACTTGACTACGCAATCAAATAAACAAAGGGTACTTTATACTCTACTGATACTATATGCAATTCTACACACTACCGCCCTCAAAGCCATCAAAGTACCAACACATCTAGTCATTTCTTTTATTATTATCAATCTGCTATATATGAACAAAAGTGGATTTGAAAAGTCACCACAAAGCCAAAAAGTACAAAATGTCACGTAGTTTTATAATATCTCCTTTCATTTTCAAAAACTAACGCTTCCCTTGTTCATCCCAAATTTTGTAAGCCATATGTCATGCCAATCTTATTACTACTATATATATTACTATATATCATGCGATGCCAATGTACTTATTGTTGTGAATGTACTCTAAAAATAGACAAAAAACTGTATATATTTACATTAATCACTCTCTCAAGAGAAAGTATCTCGCCGTCGCGCATCCGCCTGCTGAAAAAATGTATATCTCTCTGCTGCCTGTGGTTGGTTGCCTGCTACCGTGAGTTTATTATTAATTGAAAATAATAATAATAAATCAAACCATTTATTCCAAATTTTTCTATTACAATTAATTAATTCTCTCAAATTTAGTTTTGTTTTATTTCTCCTCTTATTACACACAAGTACAAATTATATGTAAAAATGCTAAAAACAATTGTAAAAATATATACAATCACTTTTATCACTTTCTTTCTTTAATTTGCTTGTTTCAAGTATTTTTTCAAAACTTTTAATACTTGAAAAAAAAATCCGATGTTTTTTTTGGTACAATAAGAGAAAGCATTATTGTACAATTCTTATTTTGTCAATTTTTTTAATTTAAAAGAAAAAGTCAGAACGCATTTTTTTAGAGATTTATTTTAAGTTAGTATTTTTTTCTCTTTTGTAATACGCTTGGTAATAACATTTTTGTTTACTCTTTTGTCCATGCATCATCAATATCAACATTTTTTTTACAAAACAAGAACCATATTGTTGTTGTTATCTATCATATTATCCTAATTTTTATTTAGCTGAGCTGATGCTGTTGTTGCTGCTGATTTCACAGAAAAAAACATTGCTGCGATGCTGATGCTGTGCTCCCTTCTTTAGAAACAAAAAAAATGTTCACGCGAAAAAAAAGTATAAAAAACGCAATGACTTATTACTTGGGTAAGTAATTATTAATGGTGTTTGCGGTTTTACTTTAATATCCCCTCTTTACTTTTTTTAAACAGCTGTATGTTAAACACATATTATTTATATCTTATTTATTTACCTCATTTCCCTTCGTACAACAATTTTAACATTTTTTATGTCACTTGTGCTACAAAAACAAACCATTCCCCTACAAACTACAAACTTGTTAAAAACGCCATTTTTATTTGCTAATAAAAATAATATTTATGCTTTGTGAATAATGTACCAAACCAACCAAGTATGTTTTTTGGTCCCATTTGTAATGTAACGTAAGTGTACCACTGCATCTTTTTAAAACTGACTTTATTTTACAGTATCCCTTTAATTTATACATCCGCAAAAATATAATTAAAATTACTCTTAAATCATGCCATGCCATACGCCTTTGCATCACGCATTTTGTATCTCTCTCTCTCGCTCAGCTTTTTGCAGAGTGCCCCAATCATTCCTCAATAAACCGCAAAGCAACATGCCATGCCGTCGCTCGTGTACATTTACATCTTAGTTTGCTTTTTCCGTAACAGAGATTTGACACAATCCTCTGTTTTTTTCAGCTGCATCTATAATTGCTGAAATCGCTTCATTTTAGAAAATGCAATCCACCTAATCTCTCGAAAAAAGCAGTCAAGTGTCTTGTCTGATGGTTCTACGCCGCTGTTGTATAATATGTTTTGCTGCTTTGCAAAGAACCGTCGGAGAAAGTACAATAAAAAAATCGTAGAGCATCCAATAACATGTAGCCCTCTATACATGATTTGTTCTTATTGCATACCTCTCTTGCTTGCATTTTGTATACATGTCACGAGATTAAAATGTCTGTTAATTTATATTCTCTTGTGCCAATCGCAGACATTTTATGTCTCTCTCTTTTGCGTTGTTTCTCTAGCCTGTGCTGTGCTTCTTGAAAATGAAACTCTAAAAAAATGCTCTCTATTGTGTATATTCGCAGTATCTGTTGTAAAAAGTAGTAAATAATTACATTGCATTCCAACGCTCATCCATTTCAGTCAAAACAGAAAGAAGAAAGCATAAGAGACTCGCTGCTAAATTGCATTTTTATAGTTTCGCCGCTCTGCCATTTTAACTACTAGACTATTTATATTGCCAACGCAAACATGTACAAAAGACACTTATATTCGTAATCGTAATGTGCTGCTGTTGAGCTGAACTGATGCTGCCTTTGCTTGCTGATCATTGTAAGCTCATCTCAATCTAATGCAATATGTGCTTTAACAAAAAAAAAACACACAAAAAAGTGATCGCCACAAAAAAACTAATAAAGTCGAAAAGAAAGCAGTTTTAGTGGTAAAAACTCATGCACACAAGTATTTCGTTTGGTGTAGATGAGAAAAATATTGGTACGCTGCTTATTCACTGACGACGTGAAGAGGAAAACAACATGTTGTCATTTCGCTTTCTCCTTTTCATATTTGAGTTGCACTAAAAATTCATCTATAGTCCGCCCCTTTTTTCCCTCCCCATATTAAATGAATATTGAATACATGTTTATATTTAAGTCTATCTTTTCTTCCCTATTTTTAGTAATATAATAGCTGGGAAAATATCTATTCTACTTTTCTGAACACACACACACGAGGGAAAAAAATCCTTTGGACAAATAATATATTTCCGCTTGTTCAATACACACAATACCAATTGTTGTATTTTGTGTGGTTGTTTTGTGTGTGATGGTTTTTTTCTCTCACTCACTCTAAATTTATTTTCACTATTTCTACAAAACTACAACGCAACAAGACTAAATAAGGAATTTCAATGTTTATAGCTTAGAAGAGAGTGTGTGGATGGTCTCATGTACACTTATTATTACATCACTCCACTTTTTATTATATCTTAACTTTCCTTCTCTCCTCGTCTTGTTAAATTCTTTGTGGTCTGTTAAAGAAAGGAGGAAATAGTGTGCGGTAAAATACCAGAGAGTTTTTCATGTCATTTAGTGCGAATTTTATTATCTTCGTCTTTTTCTTTCTTTTTGAGTCCTTTTTACTTTTTCCACTTACGTCTTCCTCGTTCCATTGCTTTTCTCTCTTCGGTTTATTCATCCACTCAAATGAGTGCGTTACATAGATGTATAAACAAAGTCAGTTAGAGAGAACAAGCAAAATGCCCACATCTCTAACAAACATACGTACATTTCGCAGATAGATAAAAAGAAGAGAGGGGAAATGAAAAAGGCAAAATGAGAATCATCATCATTATCATCACCACCGCCACTATTACTTGTAGTAGTGGCGATGGTGGTGGTCTCCACTTCACACACTAAACTCTTCTGTCGTCGTCAAAAGAAGAAAGAACTAACAAATCGTGTGGGTATTTCAAGAGTGCCAAACCGTGTTTTTTTCTCTTATTCTCCCATCTTTTTTTCATACTCAATCCTCCAATTTAGTGTTGCGTGAGAAGTATGAAGATGGTAAAGCCTACGTAAAGTATATTCAATGTTAAAGGGGAAAATATATACAAAATATTTGTTAGCCGTCACAATAAATCTTAGTTTTTTTCTTTGCTAATGCATTTCCAATTCCAATAGAAAATATTGTAATATGTGTAGACTGGCTACTCAAAACACTTTCTTAAAAGGCACAATAAGTATGTTGATCATGAAAAGAGATGCGATCACCGAAAAAAAACATCATACATGTTTTATTTGCAAAAAAAAATATAAATAAAATACAAACAACCAAATTAATTGAAACGATTGCATGGTTTTTTAAGTTTACGTAAAGAAGAATGTAATTACAGCGGTACATGCTTTGGTCATCGTTTTATAGCCAGAAAAACTTATATTGTGTGACAACGGCTTGTGCTAGAGCTAAATAGTTGGGTTAAGAGACATATTTCGTTTTTAAATGTCATCGTGTCTGCTGCTCATGTTTTTGAGGCAATGCAATGGAAGCCTAACTATTTTTAACACTGGAGAAAACCATTTCTTCATTAATTGAATCCTTTTGTTGAGACGTGGTAAGAGTGCCGTATTAACAAAAAAAACGAAGTATGTGATGCAGAGAAAAGGAAGATACCAAGGAATTGCGACGTTTAGAGATCTGAGAGAAAATGGTGGAAAAAGTTATTAAAGTAGGAGAAAAGAGGAAAAAAGAGAGTATATAGGAAATAGTAAATGGCATTTATTCTAGTTGGTTTGTCTGTTTCTAAACTCGATCTCCATTCTTTTCTGCCTTGCTAATGTTCTACTGCTGCTTCAGCTGTTGTTGAAAATTGGTAGTTGGAGAACAGGAAGCATTCTACTGTACTGCAAGACAAGAGAAAAAAAGAAGCAGTATAGTTTTTCGTGTTAAAAGTAGGAATGTTGAGGGAGAAGCACTTGATGCTCTTTCCTTATTCCCATCATCGTCTCGAATGTTACGTCTGGTTTGTGAGTGGTGAGTAAAACGGTGATAGTGATGAGATAGATAGTTGTACTCTGAAGTTTTGCGTTGTAGTCCTAATCAATTTTCCAAATAAATGGAACGAAATGAGGATACCAGGAAAAAATAAGAAAACAAAGAAGGTAGAATTTTTTTCCTGGTGGCATTTTCACTAAAACCGTAGTTCGTAGTACATAGATGATGATGATGATGTTGGAGTGAGTGTTGTGTGTGGTAAATCGTATTGACGATGCCCTATTGCTGTCGGCACACAGCCACACTAAAATAACCAGAAAACTTCGCTTTGATCGTGGTCGGAGTAATGATAATATCGATAGATGAAAAATAAAAAAGTAGATCTTATTTTGTAGACCAGAAGTAGGAATAGTACTGTTTTGTACTTATTTTTCTGCTTACTTTTTTCATGCATTACATGTTAATAATACGCAAAAACTCACCACACCACCAAAAATAAATATATTTTATGCTCAGACGTCAGTAGAATAAGATTTACACTCGGAAATTTGAAAGACGGCTTTTCTTTTGGCGTTGGGATGTCTATGTATTCATAAAAATTGAACAGCGATGCGAGAATCTATATTGTGGGGCAAGTACATAGCCATACACACGAAAAGAAGCAAAAAGTTCGCCATGTTTGTATTTCCTCCTCGTCTTTTCTTGGGGAAAATCCAGTAGTGCATTGCTTGGAGGAGTGATATATCACCTGAATACCAGATGGAGAGCTTTTTAACAGAGAAAAAAGTTTTTTACACTAGAAAGGCGTAGATATGGGTGCTGGTTCTGGCCGTTTGCAGTTCGCATTCGCTAAACCTTGTGTATTTTTCAAGAGAATCATGCTTACTATTCTCCTCCATCAGTATTTTTTTGCTAAACATCCCTAAAAATCAAGTATACAGGAATACAGGTAGCCTTTTAAGTATATACCAAAAATATATAAATATCTAATCCTAACAGATAAGCCATAGGCCCCATGATTTCATTTAACTCTTTCATTCTACACCAAACTAGTTTGTACGAAGACGAACCATATGTTCGCTACATCTCGCTAACTAACATAAGAAGAAAAATAAGAGTAACAGTTATAGTTATAGCTTAGCTTAGAGTGCTAGAATTTTTTGCTCTTCATCCAAAACTCTCTCTCGTTTACTTTCTTTTTTTTACAACTTAGGTTGTATGTAAGCAATATAATGTCGACGAAGCAGACCGGTGTGTTGCTTCTCGTGAATTTTTAAGTTTTCTAGAGTTTTGGGATTTATTTGTCTTTCTACTTCTTACATCTCTCCAACTCTGCTACCCTTTTTCGTCAACAAGCAAGTTAAGCATACAGAGAAAGAAAACCTTGCTTGTTTTTTATCTTGTATTTTTTTTCTCCTCTACCAACCGACCCCTAGCCTTCTTCGTGTTACTTACAACTACTATTATAATATCACTACAAGCTCCCTTAATGTCCTCGTCTTGCTCAAGCTCTCTCTCTTTACTTGTATCACATCCATTGCTGTTCGTTAATAGTACCCTTAATAGTGCGTCG
Organism: Entomobrya cf. arborea Gr-Col-00668; assembly: GCA_034699025.1. Taxonomy (NCBI): domain Eukaryota; kingdom Metazoa; phylum Arthropoda; class Collembola; order Entomobryomorpha; family Entomobryidae; genus Entomobrya; species Entomobrya cf. arborea Gr-Col-00668. The sequence continues at coordinate 2,722 of JAQIWN010000661.1, read as the reverse complement.
GTTGTGTAATTTCAAACCGAAATGCAATTGGTTTATATACAAAAACAGTTGCAGTTTCCTTTTTGGTATGTCTCTCTCTCAAGTCTCAACTGTGAAACAAACAGGGCTAAAGCAATAAACATACTACTCGTTTTTATACTTGTTGTTTTCTCTCTAATTTTTTTTGTTCATGATATGATACATCCGTGCACAAGTTGTACAAGTAAATATATGCGAACTAAGAGAAGTTTCATTCGACTCTCTAGAAAAACGGGGGAGAAGAAGAAGTGAGGGCAGTGGAGAGAGAGAGAGAGAACGTCAAGCATTGAGGGGAACATTGTTGTATTTTAAGTGCTACCAAAGGAATTCTCTCAAGAAAAAAAGAATATACAACAGACTTTACACACACACGCGCCAGAGTAAGAAGTTTTATGAAAGGAGTAAATTCCTTGATGCTCTTTAGTAGGTTCAGTTCAGAGAGGAAGCTCTCTTGTTTTTTGTTCATGTGTGTTTGTGTGTGTGCTTTTTATAATACCCTATAAATGTTCCTCGCTTCTTCAATATTACAAAATGAGTATTACTATACTTGTTCTTGGATAGGGAGATATATGGTGGAAGTTTTTTCTTTTAATTCTGAAAACGCATTCTTGTATAGATACATAGGTTTGTAGACAGAAGAAGAGCAAGTCAGACAGAAAAGAATGTCAGAAAGGACCAAAAGGGAAAGAATAGTGGCGCCTTAGACTTTTTTTTTATCTGAAAAAGAAATGAGCATGCAATAACCGTAGAACATGCACATAAAAATGGAACAACAGCAAATCCTCTTCTTGATCCTTTAATCAACAAAAATCCCCTTTCTCTCTGTTTTGCGACGCAGTTAATTTTTAATTAATGCATCCCAGCGTATTCATGACGCTCATTTTGACTAGCTCTAATTTGTTTATTGTTCTACTGTATTTATCGAACAATAGCAAACAAACATAGAGGACAGGACAAGACAAGCATAAAATAACATGCGTGGGAGAAAGTACATTCTCTGAATTAGAAATTTCAATTATTGTAAAGTTCAGTTCGGCTCAGTTATACTTGAGTAAATTCTAGTTCATTAGCAATCTGCTACTGTTACGTTTTGTATATTCAGTCAAATTCCTTTCGGTGAAAACTTCCTTAATATTAATAAATTTACCGCAAAGTCAACATTTCTTCTTCGAAGTAAACCAATTTGATGGGCATATCATAATATGGTGACCAATTCATGTGAAAATATTTTTCCAAGAAAAGGTGAAATCGCTTTTAGGCGTATGGTTTGTTATTCTCTTCACTCTTGCTTTCCATTCGTTCCTCCAGCTTTCCAAAGCTCTCTTCTCTTACCACCGTCTATAAACTGTAATTAACTGGATTATTCCAAGTCAACAGTCAAACGAGGCAAATGTGAGCTGACTAGCTCAAGCGGGCAATTCACATTTCTCCACATAAAAAAATCCTATACCTGGAGCAATAACACAAAAACTTATATGCATTTTGCTCAAAGATAGAGCAGACGAAATGGAAAGAGACGCAGAGTACAAAAAAAATCAATCAATAAGAAAAATCGATCTGGGGAAACCCCAAGCGAATGTATCTAGGTACATAAAAACTGGCTCTTCCACCAACTTTTCCACACACTTTCTCTTTTGCCTTGCCATTTGAGTTCAAGGTTTGTCCTATGATATGGATATTTTGTGTATTGTATACATGTATGCATGAATACAAACGTGAAATATATATCCCTACCATGATGATGATGAAATGAAAACCGCACATTATTATTATTACACTACAGTACACAAACAACAGTTCCTATCTGTACTATAGCCCCAGTAGGCTAGTATCCGATTACCTAGGTTTGTGGTTTGGTTTGGTCTGTCTAATAGGACAACAAACAAAAGAGCATGGAATATGGTCGCTACTTATTCCGGTTGTGTTGTAAACGAGGAGAAAAGAGGGCTGATTAGCGATTCACCGTCAGTGTATTGTCCTCCACCGACCGAAAGTAAATTTCCCCGTCTGACTGGCGACTGACCACGATTAATAATTTAAATGTGCATGCAATACGTCTGTGCTCTGTACGCAGTGATACGTACCTGGGTATAAAATAAGTAAATACATATCGTATTTCTTCGTTTTCTTAGTAATTTTTATTAGCTTTCTCTCTTTTTCAATCCATACGAGAAACATGTGGTATTATAATTAGAGTTACAGACAACTTCATTTCATTCACCTCATCTTGATTGACGTTGACCGATGTAATAACACAGGAAAATGGTATCCTTTCACAGTGTCAAGGAGCTATCACACTAGTATTTCTATTATAAGCACACATGTACATGCCATCAAACATTGTAATTTTCTTATTCATTTTTTAAAAAACAAACTTGCCGAGGCAAGGTACAGTCCAATAATAAATGGAAACATTAAAAAACCAAACTAAGGATTTATTACTATGTCGAATAGTAATCTACAGAAACTTCTTTAAAAACATGAGATAATGCGTAGTCACAAAGGTAAAAGCTGGTCGCATCGTGTACTCTGTACTCTACAAGGCTTTTTGCGTAGTTAGGTTTTAAGTATTTTCCAGCCGAACAAGTAGGAAAGGTGTAATAAGTTAAGAGAAATTTATTAGACGAGTTACATGACCATTCAAGATAACTCACCATGCGATTTATTTGCTTTCCACGAAATTTACCTAAGAAGCCATAATACC
>JAQIWN010000660.1:0-28802 GCA_034699025.1 Entomobrya cf. arborea Gr-Col-00668 | reverse complement strand
CAAAGCTAAAGGGCTTCATTTTCAATTTTAGTTATCATCACCATCACATATGTACACTTTTTGCAAAATGCTACACTTTCGTACAAAAAAACCAAAAAGGAAACATTTTAAGATTCCTATTTTACTGCAAACATTACAAATTACAAAACTATTTTCAAGTATAATACACATAGTAAAAGCTTGCAACAAATTCTCTTGCCGAGTTACTCTGTAATACCAATAAATGTACTAAAAACCGGTGAATAAAAGAGATATAAACCACGTTATTTGTAGTGGTATCATACACAAGAAGTGGTCTTGAGTCTTGAGTATTAAAAAGCATTCATTCACCAAAAATCCTCATCAACTCATTGTCATCTCAATCTCAATATAAATTACAGAAAGGTTCTTACACAAAAGGCAAATGCATTCGTTGCATTTCTGATTGCATTGCATTTATATTTTATTTGGATTTTGGATGCATTCAAAATGAAAATGTAGTTAATTCAAACTTCACAATCAAAAAAAACCTTTCTGTACAAGTGGCAAGTATAAATATACGACTAATACGTACATACATAAATAGTTTTTCTATAAAACATACAAAGTAAGCTTTATTGTACTGATTGTCGACTGTATTGCCATATTGCCATTTGCTACGTTTAGATATAATGTATATTCCCATTGTTGAAGCTACTGTGATGATGGCGCTTAATCTTTATATAGTTATATGTTATACATGCACATACCCCTGCACATATTTTATCCCTTTTTCTCATATATTCATGGTAATGCACATTTTTACTTACTTATTATAACCTATGATTATATGAAAAGTAGTAAAAAAGGATTTTGCTTTGTAAGTTATGTATTTAAAGCTATAAGCAAGTCTTCTTTTTGAATGTTGCTTGTTTCAGTGCTCAGGAATGTATGTACCTATATCTTCGTACATGGATTTAGTTTACTTAAGTATTTTTTTACCTGAGTATTGCTTGCTTGCCTAAATGATGGTTTGCTTTGCTTTTGACTTGAACATTGTTTTGTTGGTTTGTTAGTATATACAGGGAAACCTGCCCTTTTTACCACTTTAGTGTCCCACAAGCCGTCTATCTAGTAAGGTGCAATGTCATAGTAGTGCCACTTGACTTGATTTCAGTCAGTCTTCTCAGTTCACTTGATCTATCAACAACAAGCAGTTTTGTCAATCTCTTGTGACATAAATACACAACAGCGGGAGAAGTAGCATTGTGCTTCAATATAAACTCATTGACCTTTTTTTGAATTCCAACGTGCGTGTTTGCATTTCCGTCCTCTGTGTGGATCAGGAAGTGTGTGATTTTGGATCAAAACTTTTCAGGTAAGCTATTTTAATTAGATTTTTTTTTTCAAACAAAGCTTTTGTAATTGAGAAGCCGATGAACCAACTGGACATAATTTTTTGCATAACCCGAAATTAAGTGTGCATACCTGCATATTTCAGTTTAACATCATATTAAAACTCAATGTATCCAGACAAAGGATTTTGAGATTTTCTTTCTTTGCAAAACAAAATGAAAGTTTCTCAGAAAGTAAAAATAACTTTAAATGTACAATTTCTTTAATTCAAATGTCTTTGTAAATTACGATAAGTTCATGATCTTTTTTTGCTACACACGCACTTCATCGTCACCTTGCACCAAATAATTATCTATGCATTTATATCACACGACGACTACCACACTTTTGCAAGCTAACAAAGACAAAACGACAGAGGAACTGGTTTGTCATACCATCATCATTACATTTTGTACCATTCATTTCCAATAATCGCTTCAAAATTCATCCATCTTATCTTGAAGACAGCAGAGAAGTCGAGTCCCCCCACCTAAATATAATAATATGCATGCAAGCACGATTGAAGTTAATAATAATATTTTCACGTTCTTCAAAATTATTGATATTACTTGTCATTATACATTGAAAAGACTAATTGCTTATTATTTTACCTGCCATTACATCTCATAATCGTCTACCTAAAAGCTACAATATTATTTTTTTTACCATCAAACGTCCATCCTTCTACTTTGCATCCTATTTTTTTCTCTTTGTTCTCTCATTTTGTACAAATTGGGAGCGCAAGGAACTTGATTATGAGTAAGTGACAGTTAGGCACAGTAACATGACCACTTAACATGTATCTGTAGCAAGTTATTATTGAATAAAGTGGGTAGGATTTCTTGGATTGGGAAGAAATCCAAAAAAGAGAAATTTTCTTAATTTTATCTTATTTCTACGTTTCGAGAAGGATAATCCCCACAAAACAATTCAATAACAGGCAACCAATCATTCAATTATATACATTTTTTGCTTTGTAAATAAATCGCTGTAATAAAAAAGTAAGCAGGGCCACTACCTACACACATGTTTTACAAGTAACGTTTTTCATTGAAAAAATTGGCAAATTTTTATACACACTCTATCACCACTAGTTTGTTGAGTCGAGTCACCTTTTTACTGGTATGTATGGTGTGATGCACAGATCATGGTGAATTGAGAATTGTGACGGTAAGGATACTTGCTGGGTTGGATGGTGAGCTAATTCGATAGTGTAGTTAAATAAATGAATGCGATACAAATTATTAGTATTCGTTTCATGATGACGATAGCTGAATGTTTTTACTACAAATATGTCTTCTAATAAAAATGTAACAGCGCAGGATGCTGTGCTAGGAGTGGAGAGCAACTAAGGAATGTTGCATTGAAGTAAAATAGGCGGCATAATGACGATGACAGCAAGAAGACAAGGAAGACAAAATCTCAAAAATTTGCATATTATAAAAAAAATCCTGATTATGCGAGTGACTTTCAGGTAAAAATAAAGTCAATCCCTATTTCTATTTTACGCCTGTGTGTGTGGTAAGTAAGAATAATAATGAGAGTAGGAGACTTTAAGTGCGCATTGCTATCTAGATTTTTTCACTAATTAAAATTTATTGTAGATGTGAAGTTCTTATTACTCCCTATCCTTGTAATTAAAAAAGGAAGGGTATTTTTGTTGATTTCATTGTCTTTAGGAGAAATGATAATATAATGGTGCATGCATACACAACACTAGCTAGAAAGATATGTAGAGGAAAGGACAGTGTATTCTAGAGACTTCCACAAAAATGAATTCTTTGAATGAAATCTTTTCAAAAGAAATAAAAAACCCTTTTTTAATCTTTCCTTTTATTGGTGGATCGTGAGAGGAATATAATTATGCGTGTGTATACATTTCGTAAACGTAGGATACGGCTTTTGTTTCAAAATTTTTACAGAAAATCACTTTTACAGAAAGAGTTTGTTACAGTATTTGGATTTAAAAGCTTAAGTATATAAAGTTTTTAGAGATGAAGAAGATGATGATAAGATGAGAAGACAAAGGGGCATTTACTGTGTAAATACACAAAGGTAAAAAAAACAGAAGCGCAATAAGTGTACCTACCTCTAGGCTGAGTGAGTCTAGACAATGGGCTTACATATATATATTTAGTGTAACATAACTTTATGGTTACAGTGGATCATTTAGAAAGTGAAGATGGTCCTTAAAATTGTATAAGGTTAGCATCTACACTTTTTGGTATGATTCCCATTTTTCATAATAATCATACCATACATTTTTATGACGTATGCAAGCTCACTCTCTATCGAAATGCTATTAATAATACAAATCATAATCATTCATTTTTAAACAGTAGCGAAGTATATAGTTATACCTTTTATTTATGCATTTGTGCGAGTTTGGCTACTTCCCCAAACCAAGTTTACTTTTGTTGCTGCTTTAAGCTCGTATGCCATGCCCTAATAACCAGATGAACCAATAGATACCTGTCAGGCCACAGGCCAGCATAGCAATTATGTCTGCTACTTAACAATTTTGCAAATTTCAGACCACTCTTGTCTTCAACACCAGACATCCGTATCTACAAACACGTTCATCAGTGGGAATGGTATAAGACAAAGACAAAATCATGTAACGAGTTAGAATGTAGCATTGAAAAAACCATGCACAGTGAATTTATACATTCAAAAAACGAATGCAAATAGTCTGGCGATCTTTTGATAATTGCGCATTTAGTAAAATGCATATATTTTAATAAATTTTCTGCAACAGTAGCTGGCATTAATTTAAGCATGGTCATGTACAAAAAACCTATGTAACTTATGTAACTGTAATTATTACAATGCAAAAATTGTTAACATAACTGTATATCTATGTTTTCTCGATTCTAAAATGTATTTTTCCTTACTGCCAACAAGTGTAATGCATAACAATTAAAAAGCACAAAAATGTTCAATACCCACACACCATTTAATGCACGTCAACTGCAATTCTCAGCTCATTAAGTACTCAATTGTCCACTCCACTGTATATAAGTCAATACATAGCACTTCATAACTCATGTTTGTCAACGAATGAATTATGAATTCTAAGATCGTAATTGGTTCAATGAAGCAGTGTAGCTTTAATTGCTCTGAAGGAAAATTAGTTTTTGCCAAAAATATCTAGACCCCTTCTAGCAACACCTTGATCGTCATCCATGGTTTGGCGTCACATCGTTAGAAAAAAGAAGTGGCTTTGTGACAATCACGTGATCTTCATGCAAATATTTGAATAAAATATATTATTTCAGATGGACAATTAAAATAATCAATTCCATTTCCATTTATTTACTGACCTCGTTTTACGGTTATAACGTGAAAACCCGATGCTTAGCATTGCAATTTCATCGCATGCAATACATTTTTATATATGCATTGAGTTGAGAATTTTTTAGATTAGTTAATATTTAAATTACAATACAATTTATTGCAACAAGCAATTTCATTGGAAAAAATATGATACGAAATAAAATGACGATCAAGTCTTGATGCCAAAAAAGAAACAAAAAAAGTAAGCGGATTCTCTTGACATTTGTGTGGGACTACATTTGGCATTGTTATTGATGTGCTGACTATCATGATGATCATGTTAACGATAACAATCAGCAACAATAGTTATATAACTTTTACATGATGATGCTAACTATGACACATCATCAGCAACACAGAAGCTTTGAAGTGCATATATTTGAATACATGTATAAAAAAGCATGTGATAGACTAGTGATCACAACTAACTGATGATCACACAACAATAATTGGAATTTGGAATGTAAATTAAGTAGTTTCCTCACGCAGATGAGTCGATTACATCAAAACACAATAATTACTCTTTTGCGTTTGCGATTTTTCTTATTGCACAAAAAAAAAGTTTGTTGTTAAGAAGAAAAAAGAAGCCAATTCAATGTTTGCAATATTTTGCACCGCATCAGAAGAGAGTGTTTGGTTTGATGACTATGCTTACTGCTCACTCGGTCAACAGAAACGGTGACGGTCTATAATAGTGCCGTCGCGTCGTTGGTTCTCTCGACTTTTAGAGCTCTTTGTTGCATAAACAATAACAATCAAATCAAAATCCAATAATTGCATTTTTCCTCTACATTGTGTTACCTTTGATTTGACTACCATTAATAATGTAATTACGATTGCAAATAATGTAATTAACTTAATATTATTATGATAAGAGGAGTGAGAATGTATTAATAACTTTGTTTGAGTCATCATCAAAATCATCAAGCGAGCTGACTAAGATGAACACTTTTTTTTTCTTTGTTGTGACGTCTTCTTTTATTAAGTTAACCTTGGTTGAGCTTATGCCTATATGACTGTTGCAAAAATTAGCAAATGGTTTGATATCTATATTATATATATATACAGGTATAATATACGGATCATATTATGAAGGGGTCAAATCAGAACATCTTGACATTTGACTCTAACGTCCGATTCACGACAAACATATCCTTCGATTTTATGGGATTAGAGACTGTTAGGTGATTTGGTTTTTTGACGTGCCCTTAGTTGTTTGACATTTTAACGGCATAAAAGCGTATTATAAGCTTAACCGTAGACCGTAGTGAAAGAAGCCAGCTAATTTCTAATGCAATAAAATGTTAATGTCTTAATGAGAATTCAGGAAGTCTACTGCAGTGTAGAGTAGTATATGCAATTTTTTGGTAATTTTTGTAAAAATGTGGGTTCATGAATGAAGCAAGTAATTACCTCTGAGAAGAAGAAAATAGAGGGTGGGGTGGGGATGTTAAAATATCCTGACTTTTTTATAGAATGTACAAACAACTGCGTATCATACAACTACGACGCTTTTACCTAACGGGAGATTTTTATGAATAAAGATTGAGTTCATTTTTTGTCCCTTTGTTGGGGTAAACGGTATAAATTTAATAGATTATGAATCATCCCAATATATAATGTATATTATTATTTTAGTGCTCGGTTGTTATTTTAGATGCAACAGAAGAAAAAAAACTATCCATATCTAAAGAATCTTCAACTTGTATGCACAAGTGAACTTAACTACATGAAATTACAACACTTAAGTTGGCAGTGTTGTCAGGCTGGCACTGGCGTGTATTTGTGGTGGTGGTGAGTAATGCAATAATGGACTATGCAGTAAAATAAAACAACTAGTACGACAACGACAAAGAACACAAGAGTAAAATTGTGCTCGTTTATAGTAAAAATGTTGTTAAATATCAGTAGAAATAGTAGAATGCAACCAGCCGGAACGGTGTCAGTGCAATGCAGCTCGGCTTAAAAAGAAAATGCAGAAAGCAAAAAGCCATAAAGCACACGAGCGAACAAATAACAAAAATATCTTTATATTAAATGACTTGCATGTTGTTTGTTACACACTACATATGTACGTACACTGAAGTATTGCAGATATTGCTTTTTATGAAGAGAAAAAATCATAAATCATGTTTTTTGATGTGATGTTTAAAAGTTATAAGTTATAAGATATAAGTCATTGATACAGAAAATATGCTCATTTTAAAGTTATGGTTTTCATGTGCGATTTTTGACAAAATAATTTTGTTACTATGGCAATACAATGAGCACTGAGCACACGAGCCGCAGAACCTGTGAAACAGTTATATTTTTACTATGGTGGAATGGCAAATATTTTTTTACAAGTTTACATGCATTCAGTATTTTCCTGAAAAAGAAATATCCTGATGCTTCGAATATCTAAGCCAATATAACAGTTATGTTGGCGAGATTCGTCATCAATCGGTGTTCGTTTTAGTTACACCTGCATTGCACCTTGTTACATGACTTGTAAGAAGAAAAAATACCTAAGCGTTAACACGACCTGCCACAAATAACAATAGTTATCATGTTTTATTGAAAATTATGAATACTTCTAACCTTGAATTACGTTTATGATTATATCGTCAATCGTAATCCCAGATCTTTAAAAAAATTGAAAACACTTTTCAAAAACGTTGATAGATTTATTGAACTTGACAGCTTGAACTATGCAGGAACAAAAAAATCATCGAAAACACTATCATTTTATCACAGGTATCTTAGACGTACATCTTCAATTGTTTGTTAACTCTTACAAAACTGTTTTGAATCAAACGCAAACGATCGAAGCATTTTTTCAACGAGTGAACATGGCGAAGGTTATTTATAAAAAAGAATCTGAGTAATAAATTTGGTGTTTGAAGAGATGGTTGCTAGAACATTTTGATAGGAAATCGAAATCAAACAGTTGTCATTCATCGGTGCATTCCACATCATCATTATCGCCAAATCAACAAACCAATGCCATGAAATGGGATACAGACAGTCAGAGTCAGTTCTCAAGATCACTCTAGTTCCTGACCTTTCACGGATTTTTTCACGATTTGATTTGATGATGATGACAAGGTGTAATGAATATTTTCCCTTCTCTTTCAACCATCACCAAACGTTTACTTTTCTTTATGACTTTGCTTTCATTTAGATGGTTTCCAAGCTATTACACAAAAACCATTTTGTACAACCATTTGTTGAAACCTTCACTAAACCCGGTCATTCATCCCCTTTTTTCATGTTTCAACGACCACTGCACTCAGTTGTCGAGGGAGGCGTGGGTTCTTGTATACATTTTTATAATTTTTATTTATGAGAGCCACGCTAATGCCAAAACATCACATCATCATCCCCGTCTGCGCATAAAGATATTCTAATATTTTTTGAGCTTGACTTGAGCCTCCCTTCCCACGTTTTGATAACAGTATCATGTTCCACGTCAACAACATCAGCAGTACCAGCACCGTCGTCATGTTGACAACTGCAATTGGCTCAGCTTGATAATGATAACAATGGAAAAATAGCAAGCAATGATTGCGGGTCTGCATAACATGAAATTCACCGGATGGATGAGCACAATCAAAGAAATGGTCTTTATCACATCATTTCACTTCATTCACCCTTTCTTAAAAGTAAATGTTGCGTGATCATCATAAATGCTTTGTATTATATTATGATTATGATGAGGGTGGTGCGGCGGGGCTACAGTAGTAAAAAAACGTTTTTCGTGATTGCTGATTACTCCATGACGTAATAATAATATCAAAAAATGAGAGGATATGTAAGAAGGGCGGAAGATCTCAAAAGAATTGCAATAGGTGTCTTGGCTTTATGTAATAAATAACCGAAAAGGAAGAAGGTGGGACAATTTTTGGATGGTTCAGTGAAGATCATTTGCATAAAAACAAGTCATCTGCTGTTGCTCTCTTTGTTTCCTTATTGTTCTTATTGTAATGTTATGATCATAATAGAATTCATAGTAGTTATCTTTATCATTGAACTTGTAAAATAATACGATATAAAACCGAGGTGATATGCAATTTAATAATGACTTTGAAGCGGTAATAATGTCAATCGTTTATTCCTTTTGTGGACCACAATACCTGAATAATTAGGTGGACGTTTTTGGTCAAGTGGTGCCAAGATCTTAGAGGTAAAATTTATTGACTCTGGTGGTCTCGTTTCAAAAGATATAAATATATCGTTGCGTTATACTCTACTTTGTGAATTTACATACGTACATATTATGCATGTTCGTTGTTTGTAATCTTCACACAAAAAGTTATTGCCAAGCATATAATCATGAAATAGAATAATGGCGCTACAAATCCTGATTGATTTTTATGTGAGGGAATGCGACATCATAAAAGAACGGATTTGCATTAGCAATTGCCAAAGTATTGTATTGTCATTACGGTTGTCTCACGTTCTGCCTGTATGGCCGGTACATCCGTACCCACAGTTTCCAATCATCCAATTGGAATAATGACGTTATTATCAAGTACCCAACAATCAAAAAGAAGCTCTATGTCAGCCTCCTAGTGTTACTGTCACTTTTTGTCCACTGCAATGTCAATTTTGTGAGAACGTCTTTAGGGATTTTTATATTTTTATTATTATTCACTCGTGCAACAAATCAGAGACAGAAGATATAACAACGTAATACAGTGTAACATCCGGTTATAATGTACCTGTGAATAAAACCTCGTTCATTGATCACGTCCATTCATTCATGACGACAAAAAACGACAATACATGTCGATCAGTCGAGGTTTTTAATGAACTCAATGGAAACAGTGTGTGAGCCAACTGTGTAGTCACCTTGAAAAATTGAAAATAAAAGTTGATTTCGTTTTCCTTCTCGTCGTGTACGACGTCTTATTTTTTAAGTCCCATCCCATGTGCAAACTTAATGTGCGAATATTTCTGCAAGCTACCTGATTTCGTCAGAACTCCTGTATTACAACACTGTGGTCAGAATATCATAAAGGCAAGGTAAAAAAAATTGCTATCTAGCAGGTGCAGTACTTAGAGAATACCAAAAGTGTCCCTGTGTCTCCCTGTCTGATATCTTAATCAAACAATCTTCTTACTTTATACTTATCCCACCACCAGACTTACGTGTCTTCTTGTCTGTCTGTCTGCCTCTCTGGTACCCTGCTGATTCCATAAACTTTTGATTGATTGCCTGATTATATATTTGTTTGTTTCCCACACTATTTGGTTTAGGAATCTATTATTATGCTAGTAATGATTGATAATAATAGTCACTGTAAAATCATACATGTATTTTTGTCCTTTGATTATCATGATCATCATTACTCTAATTTAATTGAATATCCAGCTGGGTTCTCAGTTCGGTTATGTAATTTCAGCAATGTCACCAAAATGACATGTACTTGATGACTATGATTACTACTATAATGGCAGAGTATTTTCAGCGCTGACCAGATGACCCAGAAAAGACTTTGCAATTTGTATAAAGGGGAATATTACAAACATTTTGAAGTAATTTTCCGATTTCTTATCATGTTCAAGTTGTGTTTTGTGTACTTGGGTTTGAGTCTAATGTAAACCATGTAGTATGAAGTAAATCACCTTTGTTCAAGTGACAAGACATATGTAAGCTTTCAGTTCGCAAATGCATTAGTAATGTAAATTACATTCATAATTCAGTGTGACACTGTCGAAATACAAAATCAAAAGGGCTGAGAAAAGTGACATCATCAGTCAAGTAGACAGTAAGTCAATTCAGGTGTGTTCCATTTCATTCACCACCACCGCCTTTTGTCCTATCTACCTGGTATTTTTTTTTGCACAGAACTGAATAGACTAATTGTCAATCTGTCTTCGTTTCGTTACATTACCCACTTCTCTGGACTCCAGAAAAAAAACTGGAGCAAGAAAAGAGGACAAGTATCCGTTCCCATGATTAATTGCCTGATTGTTCACACACTGCACTGTAGTACGTTCTTTCCTGTAGCAGATGTGTGTGTACACACATATTGTTCGTGACATAAAGGTTTTAGGGAGGAAGAAGGGCTAAAAACATGGTTGAAAAACGGAATAGAGGTGTGCTATTAACATTGCCACTAGTCATATTTTTATGCATTATCATCATCATCCTCATTGTCATAAAAACTTCCAGTCACGAACATTGACAATCAAAATATACATTTTTATACATTTCATATGCAGAAAAAACTATTCATCCTGTTTTAAAGGTAACTTCACTCCAGATGTCTGCTGCGAAAATGTTCCACTGAACAAAAGTGGCCAAAATATTTGTACAAAGGAATAGGAGCCCATTTAAGTATACTGTACTTCCTTCCTTTAGCAAATACATTTGGCTATTTACCCATTATAATTTTTATAGTCTTTGTCATATAATAGGTAGTAGTACTAAAATGTGTTCGAAAGAGAAATGGTTATTTTTCAATGGAAAACAAATTGTGAATGGTTGTTTAACTTAATACACCAAGTCAATTAGAAATGTACGTGACACGGTGAAGTGGTATGTAGATAGGTATCTTTGTGTGTCAGTGTCAGGAGCTAAAATCATTTTTAGATTTTTTTACCTAATGCCCATCCCTTAACAAATACATCATTTTGAAAACTGCTTCATATATTGCTGTTTAGTTAACGATGCAAATGTAACGGTGATGGAGTTAATGTCCTATTTATGTTTTTTGTTTAAGAACAAGAAGGAGAAAATGGAAATTTTGTGTGAATTTAAAACTCTTAGTCTACAACCGCATGGTATACCGTGCCGATCACCGAGCATATTCGCCAATCACTACCACTCCCTTTTTATTAGATTTTTTTAATCGATTATTTATTCACTTTGTCTGATATGATGTGAACGTGTTACAAGTATGCATGTTTTTGTACTATGTTCTAATTTTAATGAGTATATCACGTACATATTTTTTTGAAAGGAACATTTTCCCTTGTACTGTACAGTCAAATGCACTTTACTTTAAATTGGTGAAGTAAGTGACTGCGCAACAATCTAGATAAAATCAGTATTAAGTAAACGCAAATTCACTGATGAAAATTCGTGCTACGATAATTGTAAATGATGGAAGGAGGATATATCGATTGATTTGCGATATTACAAATTTTTCCTTTACGCTTTTAAAATAAGAGAACGTGACAGGTCATCTATTTATTGATACAAAACTTTGATTATCATGCATCTCATTTTCAAAAAAAAATCTCAGGTGTTACAGTTTAAAATTACTTTTTAAAAGTTCAACTTTTTAAAGTTTATGGTTCAGACATGATGGAAATATGACTTTTCACTTCTTCGTTGTCCTGTTTTGCTTTAGGCCAATACAAAATGAAAAGTTATCTTTTTTTTACCAAAAATCATTACAAATATCATATACAATCATTTCCTTTTAAAGATTTTGTAAAAAAAATTGCAGTTTTTTTTGCTGACAGCTTCCCTTTCTCAAAAGTTTAAAGATTAGAGATCTGTAAAATGCTTCACATATCTTTACACATGACTTTTATTGACAAGTGTCTCGTGAACACGATAAAGTTCATTTTGTTCAGGTGTAAAATAATAAAAAAATACAAGCAGCCTACCCGTGCCCACACTTTATTTTTTGCCTTTAATGGTGCACGCTTATCCATTACTACTCGATTATGTGCTGAGATCATAATCATTAAGAAAGTTTGGAATAAACAGCTCAGCAAAGCTTACGACAAAAGTTATTTGGTGCACAGTATGGAAAAGTTGCATTTTATGGGACTGCATGCATGAAATATAATGAGTAAAAAAATAAGAAGTCGATCAGTTTGTTTCAGTTCAGTAAAAAAAGACCATTGACCTTTTTCAATGAACAAGCACTTGCGTATTAAAAGTAATTCAGGTAGAATGTAGTAGTCGTACTCACACATCATATCACGGTATAAAAATTCTACACACCTGGTTTTATGGAAGGAAGGATATGTATGATATTTTGTGAATAGCTTTTCTGGAATGTTATGACAAGAAAACAAAGAGTTGGCTCGTAGTCGCAGTCAGCCGGAATGACAATTAGACATGAAAACTGTCGAAATATTCGATACTAAACTATTTTCTTTTCATGATTCATGCTTGAAAAATACCAATGATAAGCCGCAAAAGTAAATAGGGGAAATGCGGAATGGTTGCTGACATGCCAATTTATAATTTGTAATTTTCATGTATGGGCACGTTTTATGCAAAAATACGTTTGCATTACAACAATCATGCATGGACTATGATTACGGACGGATCATATAAATGGATCTATCATACGTTTCCAGCAAGTGCACACACATGTAAAGTTCCTACATCCTACGTGCAAAATTTTGATCATTAATATACTCTACTTTTTGGTTTTCCTTTCTTTGAAAAAAGTAAAAGTGAAAACGAAATGTACCTTAAGTTTTGCACGCTTTTTGATGGTAACTTGGAGTTCATGAAATGCTGGCGAGAGAAAAATCTTTAAGCAAAGTAGGTTTGTTTTGTTGTGCTTTGGTCCGTTGGGTTAATACCCTGTCGGTCTACTGAGTCATAATTCCTAGTTGTTATATATGTATTGTACATGATTTGGAGTATTACGATAAATGAAATGTAACATGCAGAAAAATCCACGGAGTGCCAAAGCGTTTTAATAAAATAAATGGATATCCGAACAGTCATGTTATTATAGTTAAGTATATATCTCATCTATGTCAATGTATAATTAATGGAAAAGGAAAGTATCAGTTACATAAGAATTTCTCTGTCTATTTTCAGTGTTGTCGTTGTCATTCGTTCTTCCAAAAGTGAAGTACCTTTTGTTTGCATCAGAATAAAAAAGAGAACGAAGGAAGCAGGTCACTTGTTTTTTTTTTTTTGATACTGCTATTTTCTACTTTAAGCTAATATATATAAATACACATATTGCGTTTCTCTGTATGCATGTTAAGCACTTTCTTTTGAATATTTATATCAGAAAGGTTGCCGGTATAATATTTTTGCTGCATGTAGAATAATGCTCAGTTCAGTATTTATTTACAAGGCACACGACGCACGCCATCAAAGAATAAAAGTCGGAAATTTGAGATGGCCGGGACAGGTATTTCTTTCATTTCTGTTCAACTGACCCAGTTTTCTCTATAGTGGTTGTAAATAGTAGTGGTAATGTCGATTTGCACTGACTTGGGGAGGATGACATGACGAAAGTAGCATTTTTACTTTGTTATTTTTTCATGTTTTCTTACTTTTCTCTTCGTGCATTTTCAATAAATCCCCATGTTCAATAAACAAACTGGTAAACAATGGACTGGCTCACAATTGTTGGGTGAAATTATATTTGTGGGTTATATGATATGATGTAAAATGCACCACCACTGCTATCACCCTTATTATTAATTCATCTAGAAAGAAACAAGAATATAACTGATATGTTAGGAATATAAGCCGTATGCATGTCAAGATTTTTAAAATGCAAGTTGTATCTTGTGGGAGCATTAAAATAAACAATTGTGCTTGTTGTGCTCTGAACTGAAATATGATTTGAATAAAATATGGGATAAGAGATGATAAATTAAAAATAAATTTGATTACTTTAGGCGTTCGGATTAATGACAGCGAAGGTGCAAAAAAATTATCAGTGAATCAGGCTGTCTTCTTGTCTTGTCGCTTTTCGCAAATTACTCTGAGAAAATTACAACGGGAAAAGGTGTGTGTGATGGGTGACGATGATGATATGATGGGACGTTTCACTTGTCCCAAAAAACTTTTACATATATAGTCAAAGCTATTACACAGATCATCAGCGAAAATTCATTTTTTAATTTTACAGTTAGTCCACTTTGCTAAAGTAAAGAGTTTTTGGTCTTGGCTTGTAATGACGATGAGTGATCATGAGAAGAGATTAGTGTTGTTGTCGTTTTCGTGTCGTGAGCATCATTTCGTTGTCAGATATGTAGATCTAAATGGATAAATATTCTGATAATTTTCATGCGGATAATTTGTTCTTACACTTGCTTTTTCTGTAGAAAAAATCTTTACGATCATCATCCTCTTCCTACCGTCGACATGATTTTTTTGCAGCATATACCTTAATTACAAATGTACGATCATGGCACATAATGGAAAATCACATAAAACTGATATATGTTGTGATATAAGATAAGTGTATGCATGGGATCGTTCATTGAACACATAATATGATTTTAAAATCCCTTTTCTTTTTACAAGAAAGCTTTCTTTCTGTGAATTAGTTAACATGTAGTTTAAGAGCAGCCTGCATAAAAAATCGGAACCAATAATTTTCTCTTAACATAAACATAAAACTGAGTTGTGTGTGTATCGATCGCAATTCAACGGACACCTCTCCATATTTTTATTGCCTGTTTCTCCTAGTTTTTTAATAGGTTAACGATTTAACTGTGCAAACGGAAGCTGACCTAAAGGGTGCTTGTGATATGTTGTGATAGTAATAAATTGATCACTTACTATGTTCCTCACCTGATATAATTATATGCATACACTGCACTGCAATCATATCAGCAGAAAGAAATTATGCAAATATTACACTTTGTCACCTGAGGACAGATTCTACTCCAAGTAACCTTCATCAACTTCAAAATATTTTTTCCCCATTTATTACTCCCTTTCTTTTTGCATGTGCTTTGATTACAGTTCTCATTGTTCCCTTGCACCTATACCCATCTTCGTATAAACCACTCATAATGGCTTGTCAATACAAGTGTTAATCCCATCATTGTACAAACTAGTTATTAAATGATTAACTCATACAGCTTGTTATTGTTCTTATGATGTGATATTGTATGCAATTAATTGAAGCTGCTGCATCAACATGATTTTTTATTGCTAAGTGTGTGATTTACAAAAATAAAAAATGAACATTACAGGCTAAGTCACGTACACAAGCGACAAGACATAAAAATGTATCATCACACATCAACATCACAGCAGCACACATGCTGACACGTTCATTGTGACTATTAGTACGCTTGAGTTAGTATAACACGTTATGGTTTAATAATCATAATAAAAAAAAATTACGCCTTGTATTAATACCACTTAAGAACCAACAATTAGGAGGCTGCATTGTTCACATTTATATGTGTGTTCATACTTCATACACATAATATCGGGCTACTTTATGCCTTCGTTTATTAGCTTGTTAAGGGGGACTACTGATTTAATCTGATACTGTTGTACATTCGCCTAACGTCAAAGGATGAAACCTAGGTAAGTAATCTCAATCAGTAAAAATTGCAACAGTAATCATTGTTGCAAGCTGCATTGATGATGCAAGCACTTAAAAGGACATAAGAGAAACTGAAATAGTAGCAGTTAACATGCTATGATGGCATAAAGAGAGTGAGTGGTGTGAGCGAGCATGAATACACGCCTTAAGGGCTTCATTTAACTTAAACTTGAAGTTAGCAGAGACAAGACAAGAGTAGACTCTTTTCTATTTCAGTTGCTCAATCACTCACTACTCACGACCGACATTATTATTATGCCGATACCATACCAAATAGGATTTGATTATGGTGTAGTGGTGATTGGTTTAGTGATTGACTTGTGTTGTCTTGTCGGTGTTTATGTTGATGCTCTGCTATATTTGTGGTATATTTACTTTCTTATCATCAAATGATTTCCTTATTTGTATGGTTTACAATTTTGTTAAAATGAACCGATATCCCTTGTCTATTATTGTGATTGCTTCGCTCAGGTGTTTGCAAAATCAGTTTTTTCTGAGAAGTTTGAGAGATTTGACTTCACTTGACCAAATAGCTTTTGACTGACGTAGTCTGTGATGGGGCGTTATCAAATTAAATTGTGCCACTGTAACTAAACTACGCTACCGCCGGTTTTAGATTATAAGATAAATTATATGATGAGCTACCATTACCCCTTAACCACAAAAGCATCATTAGCTGTGTGTCAGTACAAGATTTTTTCGTACTTTTTATATCAGTGACATGCTTTAGATTTTATTGAATAAATAATATGTGGTTGAAAGTATGTGGGTACAAACTTTCCGCAAGTCTTATTTACCAGCCTGCATTCCTGAATTTTTACTAATAGAATTACAGACATTTTTCTTTGCTGAAAGAAGGTGATAAATAAAACAAGAGCGACAGACGAGACAAGGTAGTTGGTCAGGTTAAGTTTTGCTTTTGGTTAGACGGACGTCATATAATTCGTCATTACATTTATTGTAAGTTTGCTGACCACACAGTATAATAAAAGATGCAATATTTTGCATGCTGCAGTGCAGTATTTTACATTCCTATTGTAAAAATTTAAAAAAATGGCACAAACTACATATAAATTATCGCATGAAAATAATAATATATTTTGTACATTTTGCCCTTGATCGTTTGCAATTTTAATGCTAAATCCCTTGACAGGACGAGTTTTGCTTGTTTTCTTATGAGAATTTAGAATTTATATTGCTATGCAATAAGTTATCAGAGATGTTTTGGTGACGGCACGAGTGGGTGATTCTTGTAATAAAAAAGTACGGTGTATGACTGGTGTCGAATTTCGAATGAGTTGCGGTTGCAACTTGGGTGACACGTACAATTATCATTATTTTATTGCAAAGTTTGTACAATAAAAATACTCACGAGAAAAGAAAGATGATGAATGGTAAATGATAAATGACTGACGAGTATGATATGGGAAATCACTGGCAAAACACAAGTGAACTCAAGTACCCCCAATTAAAGCAAGCATAAATAAAATACTAATATAGAAACGCTTGGATGGGTGGATAAAAAAGGAGAAAAAATAATAATGTGTGTATGTTTATCTTTCTGAGTATTTTTTGACGTTACAAGAGAGCAAATAGAATTAAGGCGATGATGATGAGAAAAAAACGGATAAATTAAGAAAAAAAAATGAAACTGACTTTCTTTGATCATGGCAGGTTTGAAAAGGAAGGAATGTTTGGCTTTTGTGTACTTTTCTGAAAATGTTTTAACGAAATGAGACGGAAAGAAGAAAGGAAGTTGGGTTGTTGTTAGTCAATGAAAAATATTTAGAAAAGCGAAAAAAGGACCAACAAGGTTCATTATAAATTACTTGTCAGCCAGTATTTCACTTTAGTGTCTGAAATATTTTCGCTTTTTACTGAACATGCACATTACTATCATCGATAAGATAAAAAGGGAAGAAACATAATGGAAAATGAGAGTTTGCATACTTTATACTAAAAAAATGTGCTAATGATATTATATACGATTCTGTTATAATATTATAATATTTCTAAGCTTTTGTTTGGGAGGAATTAATAATAAAGTTGATAAAGAAAATCCTACAAAGTATGCGAAAGACACGAAATAAATGACTTGAATGAATGGGTGCAAGAAAATGTAACAAAATTTTTCATCAAGGTTTTCTCTCTTTTAATGTCGTTTTCTTGGTTGCTTTGTAATGTGCGCGTGAAATTGATCAAAGCGATCAGTTGTTTGTGATTTATCAAAAGGTGCAATAAATGACATAAAATGGATGTTTGCATGAGCTTTTAGGTATCGAACGAGTTGAAATATCGATGATACATAATAGAAGGCTTTAAATGAAAAAATGTACCAAAATTAAGCAGAGGAATTTCAAATGTCAGTTTTGGTGCAACGGAAGGGACTACCTACGTGTTCACAACTATCCTGTTTGATTTGTACCTTAGCATTATCAAATTATCAGAAAGATCGAAACTATTCATGCCATTGAAAATGTCGTTTATTATAGTAATTTAAAGTAATTTTTTATGCATTTTCGTTTTTGACTATTGACTATTTTATTGTGATAGTTTCAAATTATCTAGTTTGCCCACATTTAATATTCGAATTGGTGATATTTTCACTTTCATGTGTTTCAATAAGTTGTTGTCTTAATTTAATTACAGTGACTGGCAATAACGATAAGTATTTATTTATTTTCGAAATTGGCAAGCTGATAAATGAGAAAAAGCAACACTCTACTCTGTGTGTGATTTTCTTTCATTATCAATTTCTCAAATTTTGATCAGTAAAAAAGATCGTAGAGACAAAAGGTGATGAAAAGATTGACGCTGATTTGGATAATTACTCATGGTTCTAGTTCTGGTTCAGTTCTAGTTTACAAACAGCGCAAACAACTATTTATCGTCACTACAGCAGCAGGTGTATGGTGAATAGAGATGATGATGACATCCTGCTTTTTTGCTACATACACGTTTTTTGAATGATGCAGTTTTTTTCAATGTGCAGCAAAGCAACTAGCCACACACACAGTTAGTCATTCAGCCTGAAGTCACGTAGAAAAAAAAAATCATTGCAGACAAAATGACTATCAATCAGGTACTTGACTGGCTGAGTTAATAAAAAGCAAGGACGTTGTCATTGTTGATACCGTTACCATTACGTTTTTGGAGTTCTGCAGACAAAGTATATCTTGTAGCAGTTAAAGATGCAGACTAAAACTACCCCTTAATTTCATTTAATGTATCACTCATAAAACAGAGTTAACTTTGTAACTTTTTCCTTCATACTTGTGCAAGTGATTGATGGACCTTGAACGTTGAAAAAACTGTCGACTTCCTTGTTTTATTGCAAAATCCTATAAAAACCTCACAATGAAGTGATCTTTTTTTGTATTTTTTTTGCATTCATTGCGCATGGACAGACATACACAAAAACAAAAAAATGGTAAATTAATCTTATTAACGGAATGCTATAAGGAAAGCGTTAATAACTCAACTACAATAAGCATTCACAATAAAACTTATTATTTGAATTCTCATTTATCATTCATTAGCTATTTCTGTGCGGGGATACAAGTGAATGCACTTGATAGTTTTTTTTGTTGAATTGATAAACAAAAAGCGCTTCTCATTTTAATCATTACACTTTCGCATTTCGTTACAGACAGACGTTGAAATTCAAATTAGTAACGGAATGCAACATGAAGTTAAGATAAATGATAAAGGAAAAGCAAGTAAAGTTGCGAATATTTTTTGATGATGATAGATGAGATGCAAATTTTACGGACCGTGCAGGTGCATTGAATTATATAGGTGTAGAGTGTATATAAGAATGTATTTGCAATTCTACAAGAATAGACTACTCTGTATGACTTAACCAATGTTCTGTATTGATTCCACCCAACTTTCAAATTCTTGGTCTAGGTCACAACAATAATTTCATTCATAGAAAAATTTCAAAAAAGAAGGGATATATAAAACATAGGTACAAAAACAAAAATACATACATATTACTAAAAATCATTTCAGCCATTTGCATAAATACGATGAAATTAAGATTATAATAAAAGTGTATAATAATAATAACAGTAATAATGAAAATTCTTCTTTTATGATGTGATGATGATCATGATGAGCATCATCAAAAGTCTAATTTTTTCTTTGAATAAAGAGGGAAGTTACTATTTTCTTCATTTGTATTACTCGCACACATTTTCCGCAGTTGACTGAAAATACACAATACAAAAATGATTAATCTTTACCACCATCGTTCACATCCCTAAACTCTAAAAACTCATGAAATTATAATGGGTATATGAGCATTTATTTTTTAATCTTTTATTTTTACTTGCGTTGCGTACCCAGTGTGTTTACTAACACACATAAATCCTCCCTCTTCTTATCGTCAATAATTCGCGAATGGTCTTTTTTGCAAATTTTTATCCAAACCGGTTCACTTCTCTAAAACAAAGATTCTTTTTTTTTTTTGCTAGAGGATTAAATAAATAAAAAATATCAATTTTGATTGTAAATTATGAGCCTTTGATATCCATTGGTGAAAAAAGAGAGTATGCCTGTCTCACTTCTTTGTATGTATTTTATGCATGCATATCGGCAGGTACAAAAGCCAAAGGGCAAAATCATGAAAGGTGCACTAGGGCAGTAGTGTCTTGTGTGGATGAGCACCTATCAACTCAGTCTTTTGGTTTATTATGCCCCTCGTCATCATCATGATCACTGATCACCCCGTCATGAATCTGTGTGTAACAGCACCATTTACCACTTATGCGTTATCATTATTTCTTAAAAGGGAAATATTGTTCTTAGGGACATTAAACTGCCAAGAGGAAACTCACGAAAAACAGCATCCTATTTTCACCAACGAAAAGAGTCATAAAAATAATCAGCCACAAGAGTCCCTTAATTAGTTGTTCGATTGATATCTTTCGTTTTTCCTTTTAATGTTTTTTTTTGCAATCCATAATTATTCTTGACCCGTTCAGTAATTTCGGCTTGTTAAGGGTTGACTGATGTGTTTGTGAGCTGCTCAAGCATTGAATTATAATGGCTCAATGATTCAGCAAAAATATTCAATTCATTTAATAAGTAATACGAAAAGAAATATCATGAAGAATTATAGATCATCATTGATTACTAAGAACAATACAGTTGAGTCAAGTTCTGCTCAGATTAATAATTCTACTTGCTACAAAGAACTTCAGAAGTATTCATTGTGATTGCAAAAAAGGTATTCCCTATTGCCATAGTACAATCACGATTTTTCGTGTGCTCTTGTCCCCATTCCTTCATTGTTAGAGGATGGAAAAAAAATCGAAAAAGTGCAAAAAAGAGTGAAAAAATTGTTCAATGAGCCAAAGCCAAGTAAAGTCACAAAATGCCACATATCGTCAGATCGCAAAGTATGTAGTATCGTCATAGTAACAAGCTATAAATGTGTGTTCGTATCTAAAAAATGGGTTTCTTTCAGAGTATTTTTATATAAAAAAGAATGTATACGATGCGAATATGAGAGCTTATTTTTAAAAATCTTCTTTTGCCATATGATATGATCGTAGTGATGCACAACAAAGTGAGTGATGATAAGGTGTCGTGTGGTGTGATATGCTGTTGTTCAGCACTTTAGTACAAATTTGCAGCAACATAAAATGGAAACCTAAATCTTAACCGCAAAACAAGACAAAAGAACAATATGTTATGAATTTATGTATTTGAAATAAAAATGCATTTTTGCACTAAAATTTGTGCATCATGCAGTCAAAGTCTTTGTGATTATGACGATCATCAAAGGTGGTGGTGGTGGTGGTGGTGGGGTGGTTGGTTGGTTTGCATAAAACGTAACTATATTTATAAGTACCACTGCACTACTGTCTGTTAGGTTGGTGAAAATATTTCAAACATGTGCATCCTTTTTTTGAAACTTCGTGTCTGGCCCCGTTACTTTTCTTTCGAAATGAAAGGATCATCATATTTAAAACTAAAAAAGTGAATAACCTTATTAAACTTCTACTACTTCTTATATTTCACACAGTCGACACACATAAAATGTCTACTGAAAACGTTTTTGAAACTTAGACATCACATAAGTGTTCCCTGATCCCTATCAAGTTCCGAGTGAGAAGGTGCTGCTATTCAAACCCAAAGCTTGTCTTTGTCACAGAATCTTTGTAGAATTCATGTTGAATGAAAAAAGCCCTAACATAATGTTTAAAAAATTGGAGGATTATTGATTACTCTGCATTGAATTCATTGCGTCACCTTTGTCTTTGTTTAACGTTTTTTCTGTAGATAAAAAACCACATACCAGAACGCCACACCATACCCAATACCACATGATATTCATATTATTGCAATTTTCATGTGCCGTTAGTGTCCATTAAATAAGTTGATGGATGACTGACTGACTAATTTTGTAAAAACATGCCATATTAAAACAAATTACGTAGTTAGTATCATTTTGTTGTTAAATTATTACCAGCCTATTTTATGATGTACAACTTAATGCCATCTTTTTCTTTGTAAAATTGATCTATTGAAATTAAACTAGCTGGTATTTATGCATAATAAATGAGCTGGAGGTTGGAAGCAAAAAAAACTCTTATTACATTCTTTTAAGTGGTCGTATAGTTCCTTATATTTCGCAATAAAAAGCGAAGAGGGAAGGTTGTCTTCTGGAAAAGAAGGCATGATTCTGTTGGTGATACACGATGTTGGTCATGCTCGCTGAAGCCCTAATTTTTTCTTATCCATTTAATTGTTTTGGTTTTTGGCTACAGAGAAATCGTATGTCTACTGCTAAGTCAAATGATTACACATATTGCTCTTCATGTTTTAAATTTGTTGTGGTGTTGTTTGCCTTGCGAAATGCATAGAGATATAAGAACAGCAGGTGCACGGCCAATAAATTACTAAATTGCAATTTTTTGCTCGGTTTTATGGTGAACATGAAAAGCGTTTGTAATCGTCTTCTTCTCAAGCATGATTTTGTTTACAATCTATACCCCACCGGTTTCAATTACGTCGTTGTTGTAAAAATATATGCATAAATGTATGTCTATAGGTGTTTTCTATGTAAATGAAGAATATTCCAGTAAATCGACTGTAGTTTTTCACTGGATTTAATAGTAAAAATGAAGGTTGTCCGAAAATAACATGTTTAGCAAACAAATAAAGTACATACGACGAACAAAAATTACTATTCCTTGACCGGAGGACAGTCTAGCACGCCTGGTTTGGTTTCAAGGGAATAATAATACGAATACGAGACAGTTTAGTAATTTTAAAAACATTCCTGATGGCTTGGTTGCGTTGCGATTGGTGTAATAATCCAGTCATTCAACACACGTGCAGTGCGCCACGTGCTTTGTGGTCGTGATTAGCATAAAATGTATTATGTATTGCCTACATACCTATGCATGCCACAATAAAAACTAAATTATATTGCGTTTTAAAATATTTCAATGAATCATTCCAACTTTCAATTTATTTTTAGTTCTTTAGATAGAGAACATGATAGTTGTATCTAGAAGAGAATATTTCAGGGACATACATGCTTGGACTTCAACAAATGTATTTGCACTAACATAAGCATACCACAACGATAAATGGCCTTTAGATAAATCCCTCCAGCTAAAGTTTCCCCATTTCTTTGTCACTTTTATTGCGTTCGAAAAGCAATCAATTTTTATGGCTTCTTCGCTTTTTCCAACTGAAATACGTAGTTGTTTTGTGACAAATCTTGTCCACGTCAGCAAATATCTATGCATAAGATACAAAAGGTCGTTTAGTTTGGTTACCAGGAGGCTTTTCGGTGTTCCTGTCAGACGAAAAGTTAAATATTTAAGTATATTACACTCGTTTTTGTATACTTTTTTCTATAAGCATCCATATCAGTGGGTATATTAGTAAACTATTATCTATGCAAAAATAGATAAATAAAATTTGCAGAAAGGAATTTCATGAAAAACTGGTTAGTGCTTACACAGAGACAAAAGGTCGCAAATTGATTGATTTTTACAAACATAAAAATACACAAAGCTCAGCAAGCAAAGCAAACAAAGGATCTTCTGGTTTGTTGTTGACTTGCCGTCGCGGTAACCAATAATTTTCGTTTGATAGCTTTCACTGGAAAATAACTAGCCAGCATGACTTTGACTTTGACGCTATCACTAGTCCATATATTATGCATTTTTTATTTACTATCTCCATAAATCATGCGAATGTTAAAGGGAAAAAATAATAAAAACTGACATTTTTTCCATTATAGTTTTTATGTGAACATCCGCACACAAAACTCCACATATTAAGCAGTCTTGACGATGACATTCCACATGGGCATGACATTGAGCTGCATTTTAAACGTTATGTTTGCATAATAACTAGTTAATTATTTTGTTCAGTTGGTTCGACGTCATATCCATGACATTCATTTTTTAGTATTTGCCAAAAATATATAACGGCTAGTGAATGAATTTTGTAGTAATTTTGTTTTCTATCTGTTTAATTTTGTAGCGTTAACTACAACCCTTTCAACTAATCAAAATGATGAAGCTCCGACTTGCCCTCATCTTCGGACTCCTCTTTGTCGTCTGCTGTGCCACTCTCAGCAGCGCAGAGGATGCCAAGGCCGAACCTGAACCAGGTGCCGAGCCAGAAAGTGAGCCAGAGGCTGCTGCCGAGGAAGATGCTAAAGGTGCTGGTTCTTCTGTAGGGAAACAAGAGGCTAAATGTATGGTTCAACAAGCATAAAAAAATATTACTTTTTCTAATTAACAGAAAAGCATTTAAAAATTAAATCTTTATGTACGTCTCTTAATTAAATATAGCTGGACCTAACAACCCTGCTGCAATTCCAATGGCCTTCCCAGCTTCAGTCATCTTCGGAATGGCCATCGTTGCTAAGTACATTCTTTAATAAGGACACCACCTACACGCATCTTAAGATCTTATTTCAGCAAAAAAAAATCTGTTTTGTTTTTAAAATGCTTAACTTGTACTATTATAAATTAAAATATTAAATTAAATGTTATTCTAGTTTTAATACTAAGAAGAGAAAAAAAATCCATCATGACAATCTAAAAATACATATAGACAGTAAGTTGTATTCAATTCACACTGTGTACATTTATACAAGGTATAAAAAATACATGACATACCTAAATGATAAGCACGACATATCAATGTTTAACATTCTTAAAATATAATTGTCATTTTTTTGTCATCATTACTTAAACACTGTATTAATGTCAGTTGTAAGTGTAATTTTGTCAAATAATTCAAAAGAAAAAGATCAAAAATTTAATGACACCATCTTTTATTTTTTCATCAGTAAAAATGATATTATTATTGTGACGTGATGCATTTAGAAATATTATGCATAAAAATTTAAGCACGTATAGCTGGCTGTACAAAGTAATGTAATACCTAAGAATACATCCATTCCTAATCAACCCTTTTGTCTATCAGTCTATTTCATTGGCTATTTTAAAATATTCTAAAGTTTTCAGCAAACGAAATTTGTCAGTTTTTAGAATCCAATTTGTAACAATTTTCCTTCCCCTGTTTTACTTTGTTTTTTCGTTAAGTTATATACAAATAGATTTAGTAATGAAACAACGATTTGTTTTTTTAGTGTAACAGCATAAATTGGGTTTTAAATAAAGAATTCAATTCAAAATTAGTAATTTTATTTTAGATAAAAGTAATTAAAATCGTGTTTTTGTGAGAAAAAATGTTTAAAATGTTTTTAAATAAATAAAATATTTAAAAAATATGTTATGAAGTTGTGCTACTGTTTTTTGTCTGATATCTACAGTCATTAGTTCTGAAGCAACACAAATTCCATTTCATAACAAACAATAACCTCAATTTAAAATTGAACTTCATCTTTCATTGTTTTAGCTTTTATACTTCAATATAATTGCACTTCGTTTGCACTGTAACAGTTATGCGTAATCTTTCACTTACGAAAATTAATCCTAATTACTTTAAATTGCTTACCAAGGTCTAAGTTTGTGAATCGTGACGGGGATTCCAGAAGCATCTCCCAATTCCAAGTGAAAGCATGACCTTTTTCGTTCTAGATGGCATGAAAAAGAATTTCAATGTGTCTAATTTAACGAGCTAAAATCTTTTAAAGACAATCAACCATTCAGTACAGAAAGGAAGACATTTATTTATTATTTTTTATATATTGTAGTATGTTACACAGCTTATCAATCATAACAAATCATATAGTTTTTAAACAATATTTAGTTATCAATTCATTTTTTTTATAAAGAAGTCATTAGTTTTCCCCTACATTTTTGTGTGTTCCTTTTATCTCTTTTTCTTGGATTTGATTTAATGATGCCTTTTTTGTAAGCACACACAATGATCGTTGACAGTAGTACACAATAATAATGAATTATATAATGCTGTAGATTTAACTTCTTCAAATATATATAGATAGTCACAATAAATAACAACATCAAACATGATATACATAGAATATATCTGACATACGATATATATACTTTAGATTTGAATCAACAACAGAAATAAAATATTTGTAGGACATATGATGATAATATATATTATGAAGATATTACAATCAAATGATTTTTTTAGTTTTCGTAATTTAACATTTAATAGTTTATATTTTATAAAGTCGATTATTGTAGAGAGCAATTTATCTAGATAGTATAGTCATAGTAGCCAAATGTACTAAATGACTAATGTATATTTAAGTATTCTTTAATGCATGTAAGAAAAGTATTTTTTTCTTTATGATATTTTTCTGGTAACAAACAATTCAATTTTAAAACCTATTTCACTATATATATCTAAGTTTCTACATATCTTTTCTTATACGTCAAAAACACATGGACACACTTTATATATAAAGATTGATGATTAATAACTTAGTTATGTAATGTCAAACGTAATAATACATTTTTAGTTTAGTACATTGATTTTTTCATACAGGAATATTTTACACATTTAAATGATATTTTTATACAAAGTATTTTTTCAACAAACTAAATCTACAATATTTACAAGAATTCATTTTGTAGTATTTTTTAAACATACACATAAGTATAAGTAAGAATATAAGTACATATTCTTATTAATTTCACAATTTTACGTATTATTTGGTTTAGAACTTGACATGTATCCCTTAGATGGTATGTGGATGGGTGTACCCTAAAATAAAATAATTATAAACTATTTTCCGTTTCATTAAACCGATTCAATATATAAATTTTACAATCTATGTAGATGTACAAATTAGTAGTATTTTTTTTAGGTTTGTTAAGGTCTGTCTCTCTGAATGAAAAGGTAAACAGTTTAAGGGTACAGTTAATTACAGCATATAAGACAATACAAATAGTACTTTTTGACGACGGAGGTGTCAATATTTTTTAATAGGTAACCGATATCTATATAATTTTTAAAATTCTCTTTCAATCCTCAAAATCAAAGTGATGATGATTGCGCTTTATATCATTTAATAATGGATGGTGGCTTAGAAGGATGTTTTACAGGAAAATGTCTTGTCATTGGCTATACAAGTCCTCATAACCTAATTTTTTAAAATATGTACATATATTCATCAGAAATGCAGACTTGGAAAAGTTCAGTTAAAAGTTTAGTTTTTAAATTCATAGCTTTAAAAATCTTCTTACCGAATTAATATAGAATTTTTGATAATTACAATAGTTTTTTACTATGGCTAAAAGTCATTCTTTTTCTGGATCATTTGTGCTATTTTTTCAAAATCAATTTATGCGTAGTCAATTAAATCACTAAACATTAAAATGATTGAATATACCACTGACTGTCGTCGGCCCAGTTTTGACAATTTCCATGCACAAATGACGACCTTTAATTCAAAAACTTATTAGAAAGGTAAATTCGAAATAGTTTTTTGTTCGTGATATTTTGTTTTCCAGATTCATAAATTAAAATTTTACTAAAATACAAATAAATTTAATGTACGCACGTGGACATTTTTTGTTGTTATTGTAAAAGTTGTACTTGCACAATTTTCATTGATTTCATGGTTGTTTACCTAGAAATTTTGTTGAGAATCGATATAGACTCTTGTAATATATTTAGATAGAGACGAAACAAAAACTGATCTTGAGTCCTATAATATTAATGGAGTAAGATATCTATAAGAAACTTCCATCATTTTTCATGGCATATCTATTGTAATTTGCAAATATAACCATCACAAGCTATGAATGAAATTTTCTTGAAGCATCAATATTGCAAACTTTCTTATGAAATTAAAGATATAGTACAAAGATTACCTAATTAATTAATTATTTAGTCAAGAGGTGTGCTACTGACTGAATAATTGTACGTACTCACTAATATCACAACACAGTTACCGTTGTTTTGTTGGGATTCATTTATTATTTTTATTTATACAATTTGACTCCAAAAGTTGTTTCTTCAAACTCTAGCTATCTATAAATGTAACTTTAAATTGAAGCTAACCATATGAAAGTCTATTATCAAACTACAATAATATATTTTAATAGCATCCTTGAAAATTCATTGCTTGCACCGTTGCACCTGTATAATAAGCTTGTATTATAGACGAAGATGACGCGATGTACATGTAATTTTTGTGTACACTGTACACAATTTTTCATGTACTTTATTAATTTACTTCGATAATAGAGGCAAGGAATGCACATGTCATAAGGTCAAAGATCAGGTCTGTATATGTCAAACTTACAAACAAATGTACTAAAATCAATGAAACCCTAAAAACTATGAACTATTTAAATTCTGCCTGGTCACAGCCTGTAGTATATTTTAGTTTATCATAAATATTAGATAGCT
>JAQIWN010000659.1:0-28824 GCA_034699025.1 Entomobrya cf. arborea Gr-Col-00668 | reverse complement strand
GTTTTCACGGTCTCTAGAAAAACCTGTTGAAACTGGAACTGTTTCAATACCTCGTACAGTATTGGAGTGAAGATCAATGTAGACAACGAAATCCAGGGGATGAGCTAAAAAAGAGTTATTCAAAATTATTTTCAAAAATTCAACTAATTTTTTCCACATTTTATTTCAGAGCTGCTAAAAAAACTAACCATAAAAATTATCTTCTTTAGATTCCACAGCGTAAAAATAAACTTGCAGTAGTTTTCTACTGGCAGCATAATTTGGATTGTCTGCTATGTAGCCAGCGTCCCTAAAATACAAAACAATTTCATTAATTTTAGATTATTACCGTAAAAAAAGAAAGTCAACAGAATTTCGACTTGGAACCTACCACGTATCGCAAACAATCTGAGATAAATTGTAGCCACAATTCTGCACTCTTCTCATCACTTCCTTATTTTTAAAAGCAATATCCTCCGCGTACACTACATCATCCAT
Source organism: Entomobrya cf. arborea Gr-Col-00668 (assembly GCA_034699025.1). Taxonomy (NCBI): domain Eukaryota; kingdom Metazoa; phylum Arthropoda; class Collembola; order Entomobryomorpha; family Entomobryidae; genus Entomobrya; species Entomobrya cf. arborea Gr-Col-00668. The sequence goes on along the minus strand of JAQIWN010000659.1, from coordinate 28,347 downwards.
TGTTACCATCGACCCAACTTGTTTTCGTTCCTCCCAGCTTTCCAAAGTGAATTTATTAAGGTTCACTATGGCTTCATAGTAGTCAAAAGTGTCAGGATCCATAAGCATTAACAAGGCTTTCCTGTTAATGACTCCCGGTCCAGTAACAAGATCATCATTATTTTGGAGGAAGGAGCGACTCAATTTGGACTTTTCAGGTTCTTTTAATGTGATCCATTTGTAAACCCATTTTGTGTAGCCGCGTAAGGATACAATAATAAATTTTGCGAGACGGATTTCGGGTGCGGTGAGTGGGTCCAAGGGATGATCAGTGATTTCTTTAAGAATTTAAATTTTTCGCTTTAAGAAACTTGAAGAAATCTAGGATTTTTTGGGGATATTTTAAATAATTTAATTTGTTCTACCATTTTCCGGTGTTCCAAGCGCACTCTGACCTGTCAGGTAAAGTTTTGTTGGAGTTTGTGGCATCTCTTTAGTTAATTGGGCGTTTACTAAAATGGCAAGTTATACATAATCAGATCAAATGACTATGTAGTCTATGTAGTCAAATGACTATGTAGTCTATGTAGTCAAATGACTATGTGCGGTGGTGTACATCACCGCACCGCATTAAAAGAATGTATACGATACTCAGAATATTTTCAACTTACTTTCCTTTCTCCTTGCACTATTCACGACGATTCCATCTGTATCCAAAATACATACTGTGCAAATTATAACTGCGGTAAGTATTAAATTATGTAGCCTCCTCCCTAATTTAATTCTTCCATTAAAGCAAACCATTTTAACTAATTTTTATTAAATACTTTTTAAAAGCTAATGAACAAATGCACTAATTATTTTAAACGCATCCCAAGAAAACTGGGACTGCTCTCCTTTACTGAAATCATAGTTCACGAATGAAAAAGTGTAAAAGGAAGAGATTTTTTCATTCAGGAAATCATATTATGAGGATGATGATGACACACTTAAAATGCATCTCGTTTACTTGCCCTTTCTTCTTATGAATACATTTTACCCACACATGCTATGCAACCAATGAGCAATGTACTTAACACTTACGGTATTTCCTTCCGGTACCTTAAATTTTGATACATGTAGGTAGACAGAAATAGATTACCGGCAAGGGTATATGCGTGATTTAGATTTTGACGATGTAGCGTAACAGTGTATTTATGAACGACATCAAGTTATTTATAGAATGAAGCCTGTTCGGTCGTCGGAATATATAAAATTATCGAATTGGTGACGGTTTGAGTCAATGGTAAGCCAAAAGGAACTTAAAAATGAAGATTACACGATTATTAAATAAATAAATTAAGAGTAAATTAAAATCGATATTCAGGATTGTGTTCTCCGTGATTGTAATCGAATGAATAGTTATAAGAATAAAAATCTTCCTAAAAACTTTTATTTAATTACCTCTTTGCTACTACTTACTTATTTTACAATAAATATTTTATAAAATACACTATATTTAAATACGTCTATTTATTAACCATTTATAATCAACTTAATTAAACCTTAATTAACGCTGCAACTCCTCAGAACCTGAAACTTTAAAGCTAGCTCTCGCGTCTCCTCCTCGAGAGCCTCCGTAGAACCTGTAAAGTTCACTACGAACAGTATTTGGGAGAAGAACCTCAGAAAAGAAACTCGGATTTGGCAAAATATTAGAATCCTTACTTTCCTCATCTTTTCTATTCAAAACCAACGGAAGCTCTTCAATGTTCCGAACAGTGTTACTGCCCAACTCCACATGAGCAACAAAATTGAAGGGATACGCTGCAAAAAAAATAATTTTCCAAATTAAAACAAAGTAATATTAATTAAAGTACTTAAAAATTTAACAGTATCGCAGAGTATAAGATGGTTACCTTTTAATTCTAAGTGTACTTTCTGCACTCCGTAAAAGTAAACTTGGACAAGCCTCTTTGAAGGTTTTTTGGGGCAACTTGAGATAAAACCAGCATCCCTGCAATGTTCAACGTACATAATATTTTAAAGTCATATAAACAGATCCACACTACCTCAAAGATAATAAACAAACACACGACACACGATTATCGTAGAAGAAATTACCAAACGTCAGGAACGACTTCGAAAACTTGACTCCCTCCATCCACAGCGTCCATTTTCTCTTGAACTTTCACATCCGCCAAAGCCACTTCACCTGCGACCACCTTATCCTCCTCAGATAATGCTTTCTTTTTATCATGCACTCCTTTCTTTCCTCTTGTCCAACTATCAACTTTCAATGTGCTTAGGTTTACAACTGCCCAAATTGGTACAAGGCCTTGCGAATCCGTTACCAGTACATTTGCTTTCCTCTGCCCATGTCCAGGTAAATTAGCAGCATAGTAATTGTTGTATGGTAAGTAGGTTGTAAGAGATTCTTTGCGTGGGTGGGGCAGATCAACGAATTTAAAGTGCCACTGTGTAGAATTATCAAATCCTTGGATTATTACACTGATCAGTTGCATTTCCAGTACGGCAATTGGATCCAGTAAATTATAAGAATCTAAAAATAGAATATTTTAAAAATTCAATTTAAAAAAATTCAAAACAATTATTAGAATAATTTTTAGATTTGCATACCAAATATAGTGTTATTTTCATTGGCTGAAGCACTTGTCATTTCCCGTATCATTGTTGAATTTTCATTCAAAAGTTCAAAGTTTGTGGGAGGCGGAGGCACTAGTCCCGGAACAAAAAAAATGTGGTTAATTAGCTTTCTCTAACAAAAATTAGAGAATTGACATTATTCGTGATCAAATGATACTACCTTCCGATCTAGGCCCTGAACCCCAAATTATTTCTTTTGATGCCAGCGTACCAGCAATCATGAAAAGCGTGCTGGGATTTATTAGAAATTGGAAAGTTGGCCATTTTGTTATTTGGAACATTTTCCTACTCTTTCAATTAAACAGATACGCTAATTTTCACAATCAAAAAATTAAATTAATTAATAGAGCGACAGTAAATACTTCAGAGCTATTTCAGCATTAACCGTCAATTGACTTGACGTGTATGTGGCGAGAAACCAGAAAAAAATACCTTCATTGTCTTTCTTTCATTTTCGAAACATTTTTTTTTGGTATGGTAACTCTAAATTAAGGGACAAAGGGTTCAGCTATAAAAATTTTACATTGAAAGATAGACAAAGTTGTAAAACATACATGTGTAGTTAAATTTCATTGACAAGTTCCTCAAAACCGTTAGGACTAGACAAGGGACTTAAAAATCCCAGCATATTTTCTCGTTTCTTTAAGGTACTTCAGAGAGGTACTTCGACTTGAATCAAAGTATTGAAACAAAACATATTTTTAGAAAAAATGGAGCGGATCAAAAAGCCACATTATCCGCAACCCATGCCAGTATCAAATAGGTAGGCTTTCTACTGTGTGCTTATAACTGACACACAAAAATTCATAAAAGTTACTCAAGCAGTAAAAGATTTGTACTTTTGTACAACGACCAAAAAAAGTACACAGTCGATACCTAAATCAAATGTGTCCTCTGTACACTTTTCATTCAAGGCAACAAGATAAAGCTTACATTTTTGTATCGAATCGCGACAAGAAAAGAAAGAATTCCACCGTTTTGTACGTGATTGACTTTTAGGTACTTCTTTCATCTTTAAATGTACCTGTTGCGGTTTTATATAGTAAAACTTAATTTTGTATGAAATCTCAACAAAATGCAATAGAAAAATACATGTGTAGGTAAGATGGGATGCAGCCGAGAAATAATGACGACAGGAATGAAAAGCCACGGAATAAAAATGACAAGTGTCGTTTTAAAAGTAATCAGAATCATGTATACCTTCATGTAAATCATCTCGTTTTCGAACACATTTTAAAATGAAGAACACAAAAAGGGAAAATAATACGAGTTTTTTCTAGTTTCCTCATTAACTCCAAGGTTTATGACTAACAATTAACATTACACACATACCATTCATTTCGTAAGAATTAAAACATAAGGAATAAAATTTAATTTGACTTCATATATCTACTTGAAAACTGTTATGTTTATTCTTAAAGTTCCCCTTTTTCCAATAATTGATAATATTTCTTGCAGTTATGCTCCTATATTTGTAAAAAATAAATTAGTGACTCTCCCCATAATTCCCAATCAAAAGCATTTGTATAATCTCATTTATAAAATACATTTTGTCCACACATAAAATTTCCTGCAGTTGCAGACTAAAATAAATGACAAAAATTCTTGCCGATAAAACAATCAACTTAAATGCTACAATGCCAAATATTTTTAAACCTAAAATTTATAGCTGAATTACATGACATCCTATTTTTTTCTATTTATAACTATTTTACTCACACACATACCTACTTTTTAAATCTTTTTTTTTACAAGTTCCATTTCCATCACCTTCAACTCTGGCCTGGCAAACATGCATCAGATATAATCTAAGCGCATGACCAAACACCACCGTCCACCACCAAAAAACCACACACGTTCATGTAACAATGATAAATAGATAAACTAATAAAAGTGATAATTGATAAAGAAAAAAGATGAGTGACGATGATGAACTATACATAACTTTACTATTCATAATACATAAATAGTCAGTCATGTTAGAATATCAAACAAAGCACACCTTTATCAACTAAAAAATATGACGATTTGTACATTTATTACACACACACACAATTCATTTTTTATCTATCATAATGTTGAAGAATTCACTACACTACTATTATGTAAATGAGATGTGCAAGCAAGCTTATTGTAAAAAAAATTATTTCATTCGGACTAACGACAAAACGACAACGGTTTTTATGATATGATAATTAGTATTACACATCATAATGTCCTGTCTGTCTATTTATCTTTATATCTATCTATCAATTATAATTTTCCCCGCACTGGACACACTCGTTTGGAATGAAATGAAGCAATCCTTTTTCTTTTTTGCACCCATCATAACCATTCTGATAAAAGATTCCTCCGGTGGACATGTACATCTCTCTCTTTGCAGTTGGCTCCATGACCATGACCCACGATGTATGATAATGAAAATCCAGCAGTCTTTCCCCCGAAGTCAGTTGGTTCATACCAAAATCTCTTCCCTGGAATAAAAAAAAGTTAAATACATTTGCTGCTCAAAATACATATTTTGTAGTAGTTTTCCAAATAATTTAATTATTATGTACGATAGAATTGCTGCCACCGTATTTTAGAAAATTATAATACATCTGGCTGCCCAAGCAATTAGTTTCGTACAAAATTGCTACAAGAAATTATCAAAATATTTAACTTTGGAAGCCTAAATTTCTGGAATGATTTTTGGGTCCTCACATAACTACTTGGAAGAGAACGGAAGAAGTAAAAAATTTAAGAGAAAGCATAATCATTATCATCATCATCACCCGAAAGAAAAAAATTTCCAGCAAGAAGGAAATTTAGAACAAATAAATATTAAGCAAGAGAAAATTGAAGATCGGGATCATCAAGAAAGTACAGTAATGGCATCAGCAACAGCATCATTTCACGTGACAGGTGGAGCTGAGGACTGGCCTTTGGCGTACGGATCTACGGGGCCTTTTTATGCAGGACCTTACGCTGGGGGACCTTCTCATTCCACTTTGTTGCCATTGGATGAGTTTCCATCGAGTTATTGGTCTTCTTCCATGGCTTTAGTGGATAATTATGACTTGAATGAAGAAGATATGCACATTTCAACAAGGTTAGTTAAATCAAATTGCATTTAAACTCATATTTATATGGATACTTCACAAAGTGCATCAACAATCAATAGGAAAACAAACATGACCATGACTTTGACATTGCGTTGCATGTGCATTGCAGTTTACATTGAAGCATACACGACCTCATCTTTGTTTTGCATCACAATTCAATGATAAGTGCTTGCAAACAACAAATATAAAGTACCTACAATCAACCTTAAATGACATCATCACTTTAAATACTATTTTTGCTTGCCATCTAACCAGATATCAGATTTAGAGTGAGTCAAGGGTATTTCCAATTTCAAGCATAATTAAAATTAAATCTAGCAAATTTTACGAACAAAAAAAACGCAATCGTAAGTTTTAACTATTCTTTAAACTTAACTCTTTTTTCTTAAAATTCTTTCAACTTTAAAATACCATTCGCATTCAACCAGTTAACTAAAAAAACAACTGCAAAACTGAAAGAAATGTACATAATTTGGTGAATTCTCAAATACATAATTAGTTTTAATTTTAAACACAATTGACAATGAAAGTCATTGTGTCCAACCATCCACTGACCATTTTCTCTGTTTCTGTGCTGATATTTATTCGTAGAAAGTCACCTAACATGTCAAATCAGTTCTTTTGTGCTTTGTTCGTTACGTAGTTCTGTAGTTACGCTACGTGAGCATCTGTGAAAAATTACGCCACATATCATCATTACAACACAATCGAACGAAACATAATATTTAATTTAATGTTTTGATAAGCCTTGATCTTCTTACCTTATCATTTGACACAGGACATGCATTACGTGCTTATAATAAAAAAAATCATAGATAGATAGAAATTCCATCCAACAGCTCAGCTCTAATCAGTCAGTCAGGCCACAGGCCAGGCAGGTAAAAAAATTGTTGTCACACAATAAAAAAAATCATGTACATTTATCTAACTTTACTGACACAAAATGGATGGACACATCAAACAAAAAATGATTACGATATTTGATTACATTTTAATTCATGATAAATTCGTGTCAAAAAAAGATTGTAATTCCGGTTTAAAAAGTATTACCAGGATTTTTTTTGCGCACTGCACCAATCTGCAACGCAACTCGGCTCAAAAAATATTATTTATGATTAAATGACGATCTATTATATTATTTCACAATTTTAAACCTTTCCATTAATTATATCAGTGAGAAAAGTTACATAATTTTTTTGGTTGGTCCATTTTTCTTTTGCAGATTAAGTGACGTAAAGCCTCACGCGATATACAGTGGTTATGGCGGTGGAAGTGCCAACGGCCGACCCACTTCCGGTGGCGGATTTTCCATGCGGGATATCTTGGACTTGCCTATGAATGACCAAATCAGTAATAATAACGTAACCAGTGGTATTGGAACTCCACCGGGTAAGCTATCTTCATCTTCAGCAGCAGGTATTTCAGGCTCTGCTTATAGACTACCAGGATTTCACCATTATTCTCCACATTTTCCCCCATTTCATCATCCCACGTCTACCCCAGGTTACTATCAATATGGGGAGCTTATGGAGCCCAGCTGGTCTGTTGCTCATGCGTTTATCAATCATCCTGGCTCAACGCCCAGTTCGCCCACATCTGACAGCAGTAAGCTAATAGCTAATTCAACAACCAACAATTCCTCTAAAATTACCTTAACAAACTATTTTAAAATTAATTTTCTTCAATTTTCCCAGGGAAATTCGATGAAGGCCTAAGCCAAGATGGTTACAGTTCTCTAGAAAAGCCAGAGTCGCCCTACATGCAAACCATGTCCATTACCGAGCTATCCAACGACGAGGTCCCCCATCCAGGACGGGACACCGTTTTAGCAAAACGAGTAGATGTGGTGGCTGCCGATTCCAGTACTCCCACAGAACTCATGTCCTGCGCGAATCCACTTTTACTGTCAGGGGTATCTATGCAACCAAGCAAGACAACTCAACATAATCATCATCACCATCACATACAAGAGGAGCGGGCCTCCGTCATTGTCAAGGACGAACAGATAAATAACATGCCAACCTTGGTACATCATCATCATCATCAGCAGCATGAACAGCATGACAACAGGTCTGGTGGTCATCATCACTTGGTGCGCTCAGCATCGACCAGCCGATTTGAAATGATTCGTCAGGACTCCCAAGCCAGTACCACTTCATCCCTGGGTGGTGGAACAATGAGTGAGGAAGACGAGAGCGATAGAAGATCGATTCGTAAACGCAAGCGTCGCATTCTTTTTACCAAGGCACAGACTAATGAGCTTGAAAGAAAGTTTCGGCAACAAAGATATCTGTCCGCACCGGAAAGGGAACAGTTGGCCACCCTTATCAATTTGACGCCCACACAGGTCAAAATATGGTTTCAAAATCATCGATACAAAACTAAGGTGTAAGTTTTATGGAAACTGATGGCAATGATGGCAGCCAATAAAAAATGTATCATAATGCCCCAAAATAGACTATAACTGATAATTTTTTAATCTGTGTGTTGAATAGTATGCAGGAAGCTGCTGGTAGAGGAAAAAAGAAAGACTCTACTGACCACCTTTTAAGCCACCAAGAACCCTGGACAATCGCTGGAGGCAGTTTGGAAGGTCGCGATAAGCTCACATCCTTTTCCGCTCAACTTGCTAACACTCTTAATAATAACAATACAAGCAACAGAGAATGGAGTGCTCAATAATTAAAACAAAATTAAAAATTCAAAATAATATATTTTATCAAATTGTTACGCAGCTTGCTGATGTTGTTGTGTATTCTAAATCTGTATGTAGTCTTAATATTATTAGGAAATTAAACTGTGATCTCTTCACTTGTACACCATATCATTTTCATCATCAATCACAATCACCATTGACTATGCCAGAAAATGTGCAATAATTTGTGCTAAATCAAAAATTGCATGTTTGGCTTCATTTTTAACAAAAGAAAAAACTTTATTTTTTCAGGAAAAAACCGTAACGATAATAATTCGAGGAATTCCATTCCATGGTTCAGTTGTAAGTTAAATCGGTGACCAGCCCTTACATTTTTAAACGTGATGTAACGTAAACAGTACAAGAACGATATAAGATACGGTATATAAAGTACAGTACAAACGGATGATAAAAACTAGTTAATTCTTCAATTAATTTTAAACAAATTGTATTAAATAATATGTGATGGGTATTAGTGTATCTGTTATCAAATGAAAGCTTTGCATTCATAAAAAAACATCAAAATCGGTTGGTGCATATGCACTTATGGTTGGATATACGCCACACTAATTACATTTACATTAACCACAGTTAAATTTCATTCAGTTCTTTTCTAAACTAAAGGCCAAGGCCCAATAAGCCCTCGGAAATTCGCTACCAAAAGTATACATAAAATCACGCAACGCATATAATATAATACATCTATATCTAAAATGGTAAAAAGTACACCTTACAGTAAACGAAAAAAAATTGAAAACGGGGATTTCCAATTTCCATTGCCTTAAAAAACATCTGAACTTTGAATAATTAGACATTTTTTTCTGTTAATGTGGATAAAGTTGTGGTGTTTAGTTTACGGTGTCAATTTAATAACCAGTAGTAGTAGTACAGAAGAAAATAATGTTATTGAATTGATGAATGGGGTACTTGGCTAATTGTATTATAATTTGTAGATGGGATACACTAGATCAATTAATTTACATATATAATTTGTAGAAAGCTTCTATTCACATCATCTTAACTAAGCATTAGGATAAATAATGTCATAATGACCAGGACGATACAAGAGGTGAACTGAAGGTGGTAGACTCTCTGGGAAATCGTGGTTACCCCCTAACCCACGGTCCATATACACAATGCGAACTCCTATTCCGAGGGCGGAGGTGAGGGCAATTATGTGAATGTGATCACTTTCCTTATACATAGGCTCAACTTCCAACTGACAGAAATCATCTAAGGACTGCTCTCCATCGATGAAGTTGACATAAAAGTCTCGTCCTTTTCTAAGTTCAGCGGATGTCAAAATTCTAAGATATACTACTAAGTAGTCCGCCATACTTTGCTGGTTGAGTTGGTCAAACAGTTCTTGATTAGACATTCCTTGTCCCACCTTATCTACAATCTACGAAGAAACAAAAACAGAAAAATTACAAATCAGAAAATGTGTGTCATTCATTTTATGGTTCAAATCAGAAAATGAAACAAAAACATTTAATTTGCATGTTAAATATGTTAATTATAAAATTAATTCTTAATTACATCCAAAAAGTTATCATAAAAATCGTCAACAGTAAATTGCGTAAATCCTGCCGCTGCTAGAATGTCTTTAGAAGCAACGAACTTTTCACGAAACACCACAAACTCATCCGGTTTCCCCACCAGTCTTTCTAAAGTTGCATAACAAAAGGCTCTAAAGAAACAGTTCCCATCCGGTCTAGTTCGACGTATGGATGTGTACGTTGCCGATATTTCGTCAACTTTCTTCTGATAAATTGCATCTGTAGCATACTCCTGTTTTAGAACAAGCACATTTTCCTTCTCTCGAACTAAAGGAATTGTGGTTGAAATCTAAAATGGTTTTAAAAAAAGTGTTCCTTTAAATTCTCCTACTGATAAACCAAATTTACCACAGCATTTTTTAAAAACATAATCAATCATCTTAATAATTTACCTCTTTGTCTATTGCTTCCTGTTGTTTCATCACAAGTTCATCGTGAAGTGCATTGCTGTCAATCTCCTGCTGTGACGCCTGTGTCTTTTCAATCTCAACACCTCCTTCCCCATTAGTTGTCGGTGTGGGAGCCTCATCCGCCATTGTTAATTCTGCAACAATTTATAACACAACACAAAATTACACAAACAATTTAATTATGGATTCGATAAAAATTCAAAAGTAAATTAATACCTGGATGATAGCAGACGAAAAGCCCACCTCTACAATGTAAATCAATGTATTCCCACTGTAATTTTGATTTTTTGGCGTTTGGTCAAATTAATTTGGCAACTGACTAATTAAAAACAACTGAAAATTGTATAAATGTTTATGTAGCTTCATTCACGGAATCTTTCAAGAGTTTCAATTTCAGTAATATTTTTCCTCTCAGCTCAGTCGCAACAATAAACAACGCAGCAGTGAATTAAGAATTGAGAAAGTTGTCAATTTTGAATTTTGTGTTAATTTATGGGCTATGTTGAGACAAAATTAATGCATACTGTGGGCATTGACAGAGATCTGTCAGAATGAGAACCGGCTGCATACCATACCCTGCCCTACACATACCAGATGTAAATGAGCTAACAAGATACAAACAGATGGGTATGTGTACTTTTTTCGAGTTGACGTGGACATTCCTTTTCCTTCAATCATTCGTCCTACTTCACTAAAAACAGAACAGTCAATCTCAACATTGGATAGGAGTGTTTTATAATAAAATACGTAACTAATTAATTTACAGGTAAGCTCATTTTGACATTTTGTATTTTTTTAAGTGTTATTCGAAGAGTAGTAAATGTTAGTTACAGAGGTGAGCTGTTTATGGGTGGGTCTGATTAGATAGTAAATAAATAACCATAAGGGTGGCGTCCATGTCTAGCATTTAGTGTTTAAATGGGTTTAGTTTTAGTTAATCATTTTAAATGTTTAACTGATATGATGTTTGTCATTTTTGCAGTTAAAGACATTTAAATCGTGGATAATTAACTGAGTAAAAGCAGCATAAAGTGAGAGGAAGTAGGAATGAATTTCAAGCGAGAAAAAAAGGAGGAGGAAGGAGGTAATGAATTTGAAATCAATTAACTTTTTGAAATTAAAACAATCTGCTTAAATGTTTGACTGTTTATGGGGATTAATATAATTCCAGGTGAGGCCTCCAATCCTTTTGGAAACTTGGAGAAGACTACTGTTCTCCAGGAAGCTAGAGCGTTCAATGATTCCGTGATAAATCCTCGGAAGTGCACCATGATTTTGAGCAAGATTTTGTATTTGCTAAATCAAGGAGAACTTTTCAACACGACTGAAGCAACGGAAACATTTTTTGCTATTACCAAGTTGTTCCAGTCGAAGGATCCCATTTTGAGGAGGATGATGTACCTGGGAATCAAAGAGTTGAGTCATATTGCTGAGGATGTTATCATTGTCACTTCTTCTTTGACTAAGGACATGACCGGAAAAGAGGATTTGTACAGGGGTGCTGCTATCCGTGCCTTGTGCACTATTACTGATGTAAGAAAATATTTTATACATGAAACATTAAAATGTCAAACTTCTGTGATTTTAAATATTTTCTTTTTTCTTTTTTTAGGCATCCATGCTTCAGGCCCTTGAGCGATATTTGAAGCAAGCCATTGTTGATAAGCTTCCACACGTTAGCAGTGCTGCGTTGGTGCGCTCTTATCATTTGACTTCCGGAAGCGGAGAACTTGTGAAAAGATGGGTTTCGGAAGTTCAGGAGGCCCTCAATTCTGATAAGTACGTCGTCATAAAATATAAAATGATATATATCTAAAACTGTTAATTCATTTATATAATTGACTGTTTATTTGAACTTTCAGCGTTATGGTTCAGTACCACGCTTTGGGAGTTTTGTATCACATCCGGAAAGTGGACCGACTTGCTGTAACGAAACTGGTTACAAAGTTGACCAAGTCACACATGAAGTCTCCATTTGCCGTCTCATTGTTGGTGAGTACAAAGTTGTGAATTGTCTTGTTCAGAAAATGGAATTCATTTTTTTTTAATTGTGGTGTTCGTTGTTCCAGATCCGTATTGCTGCCAAACTTGTAAACGAGGAAGAGAAACCCTTGGACTCCCCATTTTTTGACTTTTTGGAATCATGCTTGCGTCACAAGTCCGAGTTGGTCATTTTTGAAGCAGCTCATGCAATTATCAACTTGAAAAACGTTACTCCACGTGAAATCAATCCTGCTGTTAGTGTACTACAGCTTTTCTGTTCCAGCCCTAAGCCAGCACTACGTTTCGCGGCAGTTAGAACGCTGAACAAGGTAAACTTTAATGATTAATGATTTTACCATTTTCAAACCGAATTGTTTATCGGATATAAACTGATATTTGTCCGTTTAGGTTGCTATTTCCCATCCAACTTCGGTGACCAACTGTAATGTGGATTTGGAAAATTTGATAACTGACTCTAACCGTTCCATTGCAACACTTGCAATTACAACTTTGCTGAAAACTGGAGCAGAGTCTTCCATCGACCGATTAATGAAGCAAATAGCTTCTTTCGTTTCCGAAATTTCTGATGAATTCAAAGTGGTCGTTGTGCAAGCCATTAAGTCACTCTGCTTAAAGTTTCCCAGAAAGCATGCTACTTTGATGTCCTTCTTGTCTGCTTTGTTACGAGATGAAGGTGGTTTGGAATACAAGGCTGCCATTGCAGACACAATTATTACCATAATTGAAGAAAATCCTGATGCAAAGGAAACTGGATTGGCACACTTGAGTGAATTTATTGAGGATTGTGAGCATACTAGCTTGGCAGTCCGCATTCTCAATCTTCTTGGAAAGGAAGGACCAAAGACAAAGCTTCCATCCAAGTATATTCGCTACATTTATAATCGGGTTATTCTCGAACAAGCTCCTGTTCGTGCTGCTGCAGTGTCGGCGTTGGCACAGTTTGCTGCTCATTGTCCCAATCTTTTGCCGAACATCTTGGTTTTGTTAATGGTGAGTTCAGTAGTTGTACTTCCTTGAAAGGCAAAATATTTAGGTAATAATATTTTATTTAATGTGCTTGGCTAAAAACAAAACATTTAATCATTTTGGTAGCGCTGTCAAATGGATTCTGATGATGAAGTCCGAGATCGCGCGACTTTGTACTATCACATATTATCCAGCGGGGAGAAATCATTGAACAATCAGTACATTCTAAACAACTTGAACTCGTCTGTGGTGGCTCTTGAAAAGGCTCTTGGAAGCTACCTTCAAGGTCCAACTGATTTGCCCTTTGACATTAAAACTGTTCCGCTGGCATCTGTCGCAAATGACGAACTTAAACCTGCAGTGGCTACTACAGGAGTTCTCAAGACAAAGCCAATAGAGCCGAAAAAAGCTCCTGTCAAAGAAGTTTCATTTTTGGATGAAGTTGCCAATATTCCGGAATTGTCTCGCTTGAACTTGGGTGGATTATTTAAAAGCTGTCCCAAGCTGCCTCTAACAGAGTCAGAGACGGAGTATGTTGTCTCGTGTACTAAACACGTGTTCAACAATCATCTAATTATGCAGTTTCACGTGCAGAATACTCTGCCTGATCAGTTGCTCGAAAACGTCAAGGTTCAGATAGATGTTCCTGATGGATTCTCACAGGTTGCTGTAGTGGCAATTCCAAAGTTGCCTTATGGAACTCCATCCAATGCGTACTGTGCTTTGGCTTGGCCGGAAGATTTGGAAGTGGCATCGGGTGCTACCATTGGTGCTACTTTGAAGTTTATTGTGAAGGATTGTGATCCTGAAACGGGTGTCCCAGATTCTGATGAAGGTTACGATGATGAATATGTTGTAAGTGTAACGCGGAGTGTATTCAAAAACAATGTTTTTTAAATGTCTGTTTGTGCATATATTTATGAATATATTTTCTTTTTAGCTTGAAGACGTTGACGTCAATTTAAGTGACCACATATTTGGCGTAACTCGTCCGAACTTTGCAGCATCTTGGGATGAGCTAACCACTGAGCGAGAGGAAACCTACGCATTGTCCAATGCCAATACAATTCCAGAAGCTGTTAAGAATATAATTGATTTTCTGGGAATGCATCCATGCGACAGATCAGATCGTGTTCCGGAAGGAAAAAGCAGCCATGCAGTTGCTCTTGCAGGTCTATTTTATTGACCATTGACTGGAAATGTAATTTGATTCTTAGGATTTTAAAATAAATTTTTATTCCTTACAGGCGTCTTCCGTGGGGGTGTTGAAGTTCTAGCCCGAGCCAAGTTGGTTTTGTCCGACTCTGTTAACCTTCAACTCACTGTGAGAGCCCAGGACGAGCTTGTGGCTGAGCTGATCACTGCATCAGTAGGATAGAAAATGACAATTTATTTCTAGAATTAAAATGCATTTAGCATGATAAAAAGTTTTTCCGAAATTGTAAAACTAAAGATTTTTTCTCTATAAATCATTATTTAAATATTATTTGAATGGTTTTTAATGAATAAAAATAAACGTATAATTGCACTTGCAAATATTGTGAACATCATCTTGTGAAGTTGGATCAGTTGGATGAAAAGTAATCCCTACACAGTGAATGTATGAGTAAAAAAAGCGTTCGACTAAATTATTTCCATGAGTGTAGTTATAAGTTTTAGAGATTTTTAAAACTTGGCATAGTACTTATTTACTTCAAATGTAAATCTTTTTAAGTAAAAAGTTTATTTAAATTTTACTCCCAGTTTTCTCGGGATTTTAGTTCTTTTCGTTCCTTCCTTCTGTGTTTTTTTATACATTTTGCTCGTGTTCCTTGAAAATGAAAGCTTTTCATAAGATGTTATCCAGCAGTACAAGGGAACAAATCAGACAGAAGGTGCATAAGGTGGTGAACCGAGTGAAAAATTCTGGGTCATCTATAACAAAGTAGTACTTGAGTTGAGAGGACTTACCAAAGAATATATACATGATTTTTTTTACTACGAATGATGGATGGCTCAAAAAGTAAAAGTAATCAAGTATTTGTGTGAAAGCTTGATTTAAAATGCGATGACTAGAGTGATTTCCATGAGTTTTGATCGTTTCGGTTGAGTAAAAAACTAAAATTGTTGAATTGGATTTGTTTGATTTATGAAAGTTGAATGGTTTTATTCATTTCGATTTGTTTTTGTTCGATAGTCATTTTTAAAAGTGAAAATTTCGAGTCATTGGCAGAAACACTATTGCGCTTAGTAATCTTACAATAAAGCGAGAAAAAATCTTAATATTTAAGGTAATACAAATCATTAAGTTGTTAAAGGAAGACGATATCCATGAAAAGATTTACCTAGCCATAATTACAATTATTTTCCATCCTACAAAATGCAGTTCGGTATACATACATAAGTTTATTAATTTACTTAACTTCAATTTTAAATGTCTAATTAATTGCAGAAAAACATGGTGTAGTTTAATGGTTGATATATTAATGCAAGAATGATTTGTTGAGGCAGAGGCTGACCCTGAAAAATACTGTTTGAACATCTTAAGAAAATCTGTTAAATTGTGAATAAGAATAGCATATATACTATACTACTTTTAATTATTATAATCCTTTCCGTTTTCTCACTTTATATACTGTATTAGATTTGAACTTTGATGTGAAAAATCATGAAAAGTAATATAATTAATTACTACACAAATATGTATAAAAGAATTGTTAGATTAAATTATTCTCCTAATGGACCTTCTAGGTCGTAAATTATACATACATTACATAAATGATACAAATTACTTAAAAAGAGGTTCTTAAAGCTTGGCGTAGTAAATTTAGGTAAGGCGGCAGTAATAAAAATTACTTATTCTTAAAACTATTACAAAAAATGCAATGCTCATAATACAAATGTGTGGTTTTTTCCAGAGAATATATTCATTAATAAATGGTAATTAACTTATCTACCTGGTTTGGAGATTCTAAGTAAATTCAACTCAAATGAACACATACTGCTTCTCATAAACTTTTATAATACATTTGTCATAAAAAAATCTTCAATTTCTCCTCATACATGTGTATATACAACTGTACATGAATTTTGGTAACATTTTAACCGGATATTTAGCGAAATCATACTTGCCAGTTTTAAAATCATATTAACAGTCTTCTTCCCCATTTTCTCCTTGCCCTTCAACTGTATGCATGAGCCATTCCTTAAACTTAATGAATTGATCTTGAGTAGAATGAGACTCTTCTTGCAAACGGCGATTCTCTTCTTGTAAATTTGCCACCTTTGCCGCTAAAACATGTTTGCTGTGTTGCTCCTTTCGGAGTTCGGCTTCCAACTGACTGACTCTCGCTTCCAAATTGAAAACATTTTCGATTGGGACAACTGGTGAAACAGAACTGCGCTCTCCTTCGTCCCTGTAAATAGCCAGAGACAAAATATATTTAATTAAATTATTAATTATATTAAATAATTATTTTCCTAAATAAATTAAGACTAAAAATTCGAATAATTTTTAAGGACTTACGAAGAAGGTGTTTTCAAGTCATCTTTCACCCAGTGGGCTACTGAAATTGAAGGTGTGACACGAAAAGTGCCATTTGGAGCTGGCGCACCAGCCGGTGTTCTGGGTTCACTGTATAAAGTCGCAGAAAAGGAATGTTTCAAAGGTGACTTTGACCGGAATCCGTTAGAGGAAGGTGTATCCGAGTCCCCTTGTATACTTCCGGAGGGATGCTGATAAGATTTTCTATCCGTTTCACTATCCGTTGTTGACCACGACTGTCTTTGGGGACTAATGTATTTAGGCGATGATGATCCAATAGCAGATAGCCTCATTGAGTATAGCTCAGAAGAGGGTGGTTCGGCACCATTGTTTATAATAGGTCGTCCCAAATCTTGTGTAGGTGGTGGGGGTGGATGCTGGTATAGAGGTGCGGTAATAGGACCTGGGGTCGAGACTGGTTCACTATCAGGTGGATTCTCATCAGCTGCATCTATCCCGTTATCGCTACTGGATGCTGATATGTAGTCAGGGCTAATCAGACGAATCAGATCTTCTTGCAGAGTACTACTTCTGTTAGCGTTGTTTCTACTTGTCTGGTTGCTGCTTCGGAGTTTGACTTCTGAGGAAAGATTGGAAACTTTTGGGCTACTGCCGTTAGTCAAACGGGTCACATTCAAGGAGCCTGGTCTATGTTTCACGACAATGTCATCTGAAAAAAAATTATTTTGTTAGTTAAATATTAGAATTTCGTTGATTTTTAAGAGAATTAAATTTTAAAAAGTGGCACATAGCTTACCATCAGGCGATGAGCTATCTCTGTTGTCCCTTCTATCGTTACCATTTAAAAGTGGAGACGGAGACGCCTCTTTTTTAAACCGCCTGTCCTTATCCTTGTGCTTTTCCTGGTATGCTAGCTTGATTGCAGCTAATCTCTCATTTTTTAACGCTGTCATATCCTAAATTCAATACAAGAGTATTAATTAGATATACAACCGGAACCGGGATTTAGATTTATAATTATAAGTATACTGTTAATTTATAAAGTCATTTTTCACTTACATCTTTATGAATTCCCATGCTCTGTATCTGTTCCGATGAACAGGAATGAGTCAATGGGTAATCCGTCAAGTAAGTCATTTTTCCTCGAATTGTATTTTCCGGAACAGTGACTCCATAACCATTACTCATAGGTGTACCCAATGTGCTCTTTTCCCTAATCAATCTTCCCTGGGGTGTTAAATAAGTTGATCTACTTGTAACCATTCCTCCACCCAAACCACCACCTCCTCCTCCTCCACCCCGTGTTGGAGTTTGATCCAAGCCAACCGACGAACCCGGAAAAGGTCTTAGTTGATTCAACCCATACAAATTTTTCAAATGAAGCATGTCATGACTTCTACTTGGTGAAAGTTTCGTATGAAACGACCCATGATGAGGAGAACTCCTCTGAAAGTAATCCCGCTTCACTAAAAATGATCTATCCAGCAGACTCGCTACAGCAGGTGAAGCTCCATTGTTCATACTAGCTGAATGCTTCAAGGAGTCTCCACGATATCCCGGAAATCCCGAAACATCGATATATTGCGTATTATGATCCCTATGAGGCGTTCCATTTAAGTTGTTTTTGTTAACACTGATATTGTTGTTGTTGTGAATGGACAATTGATTGGAAGAAGGTGTTGTAGGTGCTCGCGCCGGTACTGGTGGCGGTGTACATCGCGCTTCATTATTATTACAATTTGGTTGACTCTGGCCGTTGACCTTGATGTTATCATTTAAATCGTACCACTTATCTTCACCCGATAGTCCACCACTGGAATTACTGGCAGATGCATCTCCCTATAAACCAAATCATAAATTTACTTTACTCACAAAAGTACTTTGGCCATGGCCCCTTTTTTGAAGGATAAACATTTTTTTAAATAATAAAAAAATATAAAAGGCAATTGTACGTGCATTTTAAAATTTTTGTGTGGAAGGAGAGAGGGCTCTACAAATCTACATTTTTTAAAATTCTACTCAGCGACAAAGAGACAGTCAAGTCAAAAGAAGAGAGAATTTCGACTTGTTATCCATTTTACATTTTTTCTGATTTTTCCCAAAGACAGATTTAATTCACAAGTATGTAATTTTCCCCGCATACAACAAGCTTTGTGTATTCTCAGAAAAGTTTCCATAATGTACATATTTTCTTGTGGTTTTACTTTAACACAGGTAGTAAGACAGGGCAGGAGTGAGGAGACGAAACGAAGAGAAGGTAGGAAGAGAAGACCAAAAGAATTACATCCGGTTTATATCAGGCAGTGTCTGTCCTGACTTCTTGCTCATCATATTAAATTCCACATGTATATTTTGAAACTAATTGTTATATTCCGACCAAAAGCATCAGAGAGAGTGAGATCATCCATTGTCATTATCATTATCCACGCAGCAGCAAGTCAAACTTTTATACCATCATCCCACTTTTACATACACACCCTTTTTAGATTATTAAAATGCCCGTCAGCAGGGAAGGACTTCGCTGCTGCTGCTACTACGCCCATGAGAATTTTCCGTCCATATTTCCCAAGATGTTACTGAACTACAATTTAGTAATAATTAGCCAAACAAAAAAGTCAAGTCAGTCTCGGATGATGATGATGTACTTTGTTTGTAAAGTTTACGAAAAAAGCAGTGGACTGCACACAGGAAGTCGTGCCAGTTAACAAAACACTAATAACATATACATATGCCTAACCATATTGAATTTTCGAACACGAAGTTCATCATGTATTAAAAACGAATTTTTAAAGAGCTCTCGTCGGCTGTATTCTTTCTTTTGACAAAAGACACAGAGCCACATCAGCGTAAAACATCATCTCATAAACTTCACAACGATGAGTTATACAACGACAAACAATAAAACAAGATATTTTGCTGCAGTTTGCACAGTAATAATAGCGGTGATAACAACTGTAATCAAACCGACTCGTCGTGCTGTAATTCAGCACGGCTCAGTAAATTTTCTCAGACTGTCCGAGAAATAACTGACATTGGTTAACAATCACTCACAAACAAATGCTTGAATTTTCTGTGAAACACACGTTTTAAAACAACAAATTGTTTTACAATTTTCTGGCCCGGATTTTTACATAAGACCAAGTACAGTAAAATAAACAATGCAATTAAATCACAGTTAGCTCACTAATTTATCTGGAGTAATGTACTCGAGAGAAAGACAAGATTACAGAAGTAGCATTAAACTCATCAAGAAGCAGATTTTTAACAAGATTACACTAAACGTACTGAGTAATATAAAAAGCACTTTAGGAATATAGAAGAGAAAAAACTAGAAAAACAAATGTGCTGCTAAATTAGCAAAAAATAGGGAAGGATTTGAAGCGTGGATACAGTGTGTAAAATTGCAAGAGAAGTGAGTGAACAAAACAAATATACACAAACAGAAAAGTAACGGTACAATGTTTTCTCACGTGTTAACATCATCATCGTTATAAATATTTTACCTCATGGTGAGGTGATATATGATGGAGCGTGTCACCATTTCCACTGGAAAAGCTTTTACTTGAACTTCCCGTGCCATAGCCTGAACTATTGCTTGAGCGGGGAGGGGAAAAACTGCGTGGTTCATACCTGATGATGGCGGTTCGTTTAACAAAAAAAGATACAAAAAAACATAAAAAATAAAATAAACTGAAACGCTGATTGAGACTGGGAACATTCAATAACAATATAAAAACGGACATAGAATACTTTCACAACATCATTTAAACAGTAGCATAGCACATACAATAAAAATTATCATGCAAAAATACGCAAAACATATTGAGATCGTTTTAAAAATATCGAATTCATACGCTTTTGTAAATGTGCTTGTTGGGGGGTATGTGTTATAAATGTATAATAAATGCAACTAAACTTGGGTAGAACCTTACCTTTTGCGATGAGAATTGATTGCATTGGACTTAAAGTGAGGATGAGGAGATTTTGAGTACGAGGACTCCCCATCCTCACGTACCCCGTTTTTTAAATGCACGTGCTCATATTCGCTTTCAGGTTCAAGAGTAAACAGACAATGTTTTGAGTCACATCCCCTAAACAAATTAAGACATGATGAGTAATTTTAAGCAATACAAAATGAAAAATGAAATGAGCAGAATGGAATGGAACTGCAAAACTAACCTTCTCGCAGTATTACTTATACTAGGCGGAATCACAAGAATAGTCACTGGATTTGTATTTTTTAACAAGTCAATCATTTGGTCTTGCGTTAAGGTTGCAACTGCCACCGTACAAATCTCTACAAGTCTCGATCCTTGCTTCAAGCCAACATGAGAAGCGCTGCCTGAATTTTCAATCTCTGTCACGACCCCATCTTGCTGTACATGAAATCCCAGTTGACCAACGTCATTCCGTCCAAGAGTATACTCTTGTGTTTCACAACCGTCCGTTACTGCCTCAAGCCGAGTGACTATTTCATGTAAATCCCCCTCTCCATGCGTAGAGGAATCTTTTCCGTATATTGTCACACATTCACCTTGATGGTAATACAGTTTCAAGCTGAAACATGGAAAAAATTCATAAGTTTAAATTAAAAATTAAAAACAATTCAATATCAAGTTGGTTGTCTGAAAATTGAACATACCAATTGCCACTCAAATTCCAACCCAAAACGGATGCACAAGATACAGCGAAAACCGCTTCTCTCGTCACAGCATCTATTATCACAATCGAGTCTGTCGAAATTCCGAAAAATGCGTCTACTCGAAGACTTTTATAGCTGTCATCCAAATAAACCGACCAGGAAAGTGCTCCTTGTAAAGTGGAGTCGCCAATAAATCTCAACGGTTTGGAAAAGTCCTTCTTTTTACTGCCTCCAAACGCTTTTATCGCTAAAAAAATATATGTGAAAGCATATTTTAATACTAAAGCCGCGTAATCGTAATTATATTATAGTTTGAAACATATGTCATAAGAATACATACAAAATTTTCGCTGGGGATCAATCGTTTGCGAGGTCGTAAAATTTGCCACCAAATCTTTCAAGTATTCTTGTCGCGTTCTTGTGGCCATTGTCGTAAATTTTTCGGAACGATACGTCGCATTTTCCGCATTTATCACTTTGGCCATAAGGAAATCGACAAAGTCTTGATTCTTTGGAAATTTCGCCCCCGCAGGAATCTGTGGTCCAAACAAAGGCACCTCTCGAGAACGGCTTACAGAAACACTAGAAAAATTTCAAACAGGAAAACATTTATCACCCATCACAAAATTAGAACTATTATCTGTTGAACGATCCTTTCAGCATGCAATTAAAAATGTAGAGGAAAAAAGTAGGTGCAAAGAAGAAAGTGAATTTTCCTTTCATTCTTTCAACAAATTCGTTTTTCCTTGTATTTGTTTCAATTATTAATGACAATTACCTGTAACTAGTCGAGTCAGTACACGGGTTAATTGCTCTCACAACAATAAAAACATGCTGAAATTGAGAGCGGATATTTTTAGGTGTGAATGGTAGCGCCCCCGGCTCTTGGAATACTATTGTAACGATGTCGTTGCCAATATGTCGCTTTCGCATAAGCTGTAATGAGAGAGAGACAGGGAACAAATAAAAAATTAGAGCACATAAAATATATGAAAAAATGTCGTCATATTTCACGCTATCATTACAAAAAAGGCGAACACACATTAAATTACTTTTGTCTTTCTGACATTTGTAAACGAAGAAATAATGGTATAGACTACAGACACACACTACAGACCTATTTCCCACGGAATGCGAAACAAACAACTTTTAACGTCGCAACTTCAACGAATAAATCGCGTGAAAACGATAGTATAAAATTATTATCATGTGAGTAAAATCAGCATAAATCCCACACGTTATAGGTCTCTCTGTTCTTTGTTAGTAAAGCACATAAATGGTACTATATCTATAAATAATTTCATGAAATTTTCATGCTCACTAATTGGAAGTCTAGTGCCAGCAGATAAGTATTCAACTTTAAAGGGCTCTGCTCTGCTGGGATAATAATTTACATTAGAAAATTAATGAAATGGTTATGTTTATGTTCTTCTGTGCTTTACACCTGTACTCCTTTCCATTTCATTAAGCAAACAAACAAAACTGAATGTTAATTCTCATCCTACAACAAGGTAACCACAAAGCTTCTAATTACAGAACAAACACAAACAATGTTTTTTACTTTCCATCAAGTCTAGTTAGTGTTTACTGTGAGTGTGTCTTGCGTAGGTTAGAGAAATGATTCAAGGTAATTCGTAAAAATAAACGCTTACTTGTTGTCTGTTGTTTGGAGTGAATGGTAGAAGCGTCGAAACGTGAAAAATCACATCACAGCCTTGATACTGCGAATAAACCGAATGTAATCCAGTGGAATCGTCTAGAGAAAAATAAAAACGGGTTTCATTTACAATTATTTAACCGATTTTCCGAGTTACGTTTTGGTTTTCACTCATTGTAGCATATCTATCTATGTTTAAAATGCCAACCTTTATTATCAAGTCCCCCTGTGTATTTGTCAAAACCTTTGAGGCGAATACGCGTGCCAATGAGATCTAGAAATTCATTGAATGCCGGTCCCGCAGATTCGTTATTGTACATTTCCTCCTCTGTCGACTGACCAGCTTTACAGTACATTATGCCAACCTTGTGCCTGTTCGTTAACACTTGCTCATCAAGCTTTAAAAGTTGGTCCTCCGTTTGAGCGGTTTGAGTTCCAAGCTTTAAGCTGTACGCATCAAAAAATGTTTCAATGGAATAAATATTTAGGTAGGGTTTTAGCGTACATTCTATTGATTAAGCTGAGCTACAATTTTATTTACCATGAAAGTTGTACTTCAGGTAGCAGGAATTCTATCACGTCCTTCGCATGAACTCCACCTTTACTACTATTTGGCTTTATTCCCGGAATGCTCTCTTCCAGAATTGATCCACGTATTGTGTTCAGCTAAATTATCAACGATTTTTTTACATAAAATTATGATTCATAAAAATAACATAAAAATGTCATCATCATGCATTTCCGGAGAAGCATTTACACATATTATGTATTTTTTTTACCTCCGTGGAACGAACAATTATCCTATACAAATATTTAGAATAGGAGAGTGCACTGCTTGATGATGATTTTCCCCCTTCGTGATGATGATGCGGATTTAAATTACTGTAAAGCTGATTGTCAATACGCTCCTTCTTAATGCTGATTGCCAATGGTCCCAAATTCTCATCCAAACCAAACCAATTCTCATGATCTGTATAATTACCACACAATACAACCATTTTACTTAATAATATGTCTATAAAAAGGTTTCATCTTAATTTCCTGTCAGAATTTTCTAATCAAACGAATTCATTCAAAAATCATAACATGAAAAAAGGGTTTAAAAAAACAAAACCACTACACGCACACATGTGTGTAATGCATTTTAATGACAGTCTACATACCTTGTTTGTAAAAATAGTCTCTATAATAGTTCGCTCCGACATCCACCGCCTCAAGCATACTATTCTGCTGCTGGTTGATATTGTTAGAAGTGTTAAGATTGATGGCATAGGGGCAAATCCCATGCTGCCAGTGAGTGCTCCCATTCCTAAACTCTAATAGGGCGAGATTCCTGCAGGATGTTGAGCGATGTGTTGCCTCGTCTGCAGAAGGGGCAACAAATGGACCTTTACTCAACACATCTAAATCCTCCGCTTTCCCGTAAATTCCTACTTTCCGGTATCCCGTTACAGGTTTCGTTGGGGTCGTTCTGTTGAGCCGAGTCAGAGATACAATCCTTTCCTGCTCACCGCCCACTTCATTCCGGAAGTAGGGACAACTGTTGTGTTTGTTAAAAATAACAAATGAAAAAAAAAATGAATGAAAATGAAATGGCAAGGGTTCCACATACACTCAATACTCTGATCTGATTTGAACTGAATTTATTATTTTCATGCAGCCATACATGATACATTATGCTACACATGAAAAAGGATTTTTTTTTAATAATTAAAGCAGGTGGAATGGTAGGAAAAAAAACTCCCACGTATTATCATTATCACCTTTATCTAATCATCGTGGGATTAGACTGGAAATTGAAATTCAAAACGTCTGTGACTATATCGATTACATACCTTAAAACAAGTGCATTAGATTTCCCATCCCCAAGATCCGTATCTTGCTGTCCAGGAACTTGAAGTAAATTGTTACTACTACCGGAGGTGGAGGATCCTGATGGGTTATTACTATGACTAGAAGGTTGCACTAATGACAGAGGTGGTCCACTAGAAGAAGATGGACTAACTCCACCACCACCATTGATTGTACTGCTGCTACCACTCACACTTCCACTACCCCCACCCCCACCATTTGTTGAGGTGGTGGTGTCTGGTGGGGATCGTTGTCCTAAAGACGCTGCGGATGCCCCCGTTGTCGTATTCCTTCTTTTGGAAAGCAATCCCCTCAACCTCGCCGCATACGAGATATTAGCCGAAATACTTTGACAGTCGTGATGGGCAAGTGCCCTTCTTCTATACCGTTCCTCCATGGGATTAGATCCAGGGTGGCGGAGAACAACTTTGGTGGCCAACCCGTCTCCCGCCTCCCCACTTATTTGGTGAATCGCCGTAGTATCGTATTTACTAGCTTCCGGTAAACTCTTACTAGCTTGCTGACGGGATGTGGAGGAAACACTACGAAACTTTCTGAAAATTGATGCTTCCGATTTTGTACTACTGCTTGACGTCGTCGTCGTTGTGTTTGACGATGATGACGATGATCCTACCGCTTGTGTTGCTCCAGAAGGGACCGAGTTACCCATTCCTTTGTCACTACTTCCGTTTGAGTTATTTTTATCCTTGCTACTACTCAGAAACTTGAGTCTCAGCCGTGGACTGGCTGTTTCCCTTGAAGAACTTGATACCACACTTGAAGAAACCTTTGAACTGACGGGAAGACTTTTTGTACTTTCCTCACCGCTTCCACTAACACAACTGAGCCCATCAACCTGATCTCCCTTACTGTTATGATGATTGCTTGTGTGAATTAAACCATCTGCTCCACCAACACCACTACCACCGCCGCCACCACCAGGGTTCATCAGCGACAAGAAAGGACGAGCTGTTGCTGTTCCAACTGAACCACTTCGCAACTGAGTATACTGCCCTCCTCCAACAATACCACTTGTACTAATAAACGACGCATTTTGTGCGGAAAGCACGTCAATAGATCCGTGACTCCCAAATCCGTCCTTCCTCCTTGGAAAGCACCCAGTCGTTGAGGATGTCGACGACACTCCTGCTCCACTGTGAATCTGATTATTATGAATATTCTGTTGCGCCGTCGTCGTACTATTCATTAAATTGAACCTCTGCTGCTGCAACTGCTGCTGATGAAGATGTTGATGATGAGGTGAAAGCTGGTGAACATGTGAATGGTGGAAAGCTCTTGAGCTGTTGAGATAATTGTCCCTGTCCAAAAGGTCTAGGCTACTGTTGCTCCTATAAAGGGCTAGACGGGGTCCTGCCTTCGCGGCGCCTGAAAACACTTTAAGCCCAGAAGGCACCACACCACCAACCCCACCACTAGCAGGACTACCTGTGCCAGGTATATTAGTACCACTCACACTTTTAACAAAGTTTCTAGCCGGTGAATTTCTCACAGTCACTACATAAGGCTCATTGTCCTGAAACTCGTAGGCTTGTGATTGGGATGATACCTGTGAAGACGTGTCTTTTATGATAGGTTTACTATTACTACTTTGTAAGCACTCATCTGGATTACCACTGGCGAGAATGCTCTTTTGTTGTAAACTTTTATTGCTCAGCACTGCTCCTGGGTCAACTACCTTCTGATAAATGGAGTGTTGCTGGTGATGTTGTTGCTGCTGCTGTTGTTGTAAGGCTTGGTGGTGCGATACAGGTACAGCCGCAAGGGATGAAAGACGAATATAAGGTGAATTGCTGTTTAGTGCAGCAGCAGTTACTGCTGAACTTGTTGGCACCACTGGCACCGCCCTTCCTCCACTGTTTGTTGAAGTTACCTCCCCTCCTCCTCCACCACCTGGTCCTGGACCCACCAGCTCCAGGTTGCTCCCTCCTGAAGTACTCATCGAGCCGTGACACCCTCCTCACGAGATTATCTGATACAACTTCAGTTCCGGCCGCCGGAGTCGTAGTCTGTACTCTTTTTCTATTATAGCCATGCGAAGTAGTCGGAAGTGGAAGTGGTTCCGACGATTCTTTCATAACTTTTGTGGATGCACAAGTGAAACTATAACTTTCCTTTTGGTATAATAATCATTCTCACTGGTATAAATAATTGTCTGTAATTTCAAAAATAACGTCTGATCAGTTTGAGCACACATTCTGATTGATGATGATGATGGCTATGATGGGGTTAAACTTTTTTTCATGCTAAATTCTCTTTTTTATCATTTCCATTTTTACTGCTTCACTTGTCGTCACTAAAAGAGTGGAGTGCGTGGGTGTACAAAGTAGTGACACTGCACTGACTCATTGAACAAAGTCAGTCACACGCAATAATGAGTTGAATGAATGAACGCTTCCTTTTTCAAGTGTATTTATATTTTATCAATGGACACGTACATCACAAAAAATAAATGACTCAATGAAATAGTTTTTTCCAGCAAATTTTAACTTATCATTAACTTCACAAAAAAACTTGCACAACACAATTCATTCATGTCATATAATCGCAGGCTTACTGAGAATTCACTTCACTGTTTTTTAAATGCACTTTTTTTTACGTAATCTCTCGTTCTAGAGTAATCTCATTTAACAGAAAAAAACCAAGAAAGTTGGGTGTCTTGAATCACTCTCGTCTGGATTTTTTTTCTTCTTCACTTCTGTAAAACAATACCAAATAAAAAAAACAAGATTATTAGCAAAACTTTTCTCATTTAAAAAAATAAATTAGCAATGAAAGTGATTTATTTCCCATTTTTTTTCTTTTAAAATCTACACACACTTAAGTGAAAAGTTCATCAATCAAAAAATTAATACCCTGTTACAAATTGCAAATTAAACTCAACATTTTTCCTTCAGTAATAAATCAATGAGTCACAAGAACAAGAAAAATGATGACTATGAACATATTATTTTTTTATAAAATATTTTCATCTCAGTTCAAGAGTAATTACCAGCAAAAGATATAATCAATCACAGAGAAATACCTGGTCAGCAGACCTTGTTGAGTTATTTCAAAAATTCTATTTTAAAACACTAACAATCTATTTGACTCGACTGACGATGAGATGTTTTTAAGAGCCTCTCTCTCTCAACTCTCAAATCGTCAGCTAAAAAGTCAAAGTCAAGTGGTTTTTATATAATCACAATTAAAACACGATGAAAAATGAAAACAAACACGTTCGACTTGACTATTAACTCGTTATATTATTTTAAAACTAGCAAGTGGCCATCTACAGAAAAAAAGCGCCTTAGTGGACTACGTCCACTCACAAAAGCTAGTAGGTATGGTTT
>JAQIWN010000658.1:0-28827 GCA_034699025.1 Entomobrya cf. arborea Gr-Col-00668 | reverse complement strand
ATATCTTGAAAATAGTTGACCGAATACTAAAAAGTAAATACGAGTTTAGTTTCGTCGAAACATGAAATAGAAAATTATTTTTCTTGATACAAAGTACATTTACTATTTCGTAGAAAATCTAACATATCCAAAAATACTTTTTCGATTCGCTCTAGTTCACAGTACTTATTTGATTGAAATTCCAGTCATTAATTATTTTTCAATAAGAACAAGAAGAGTTGAAAACGTAGGAGGTGAGTGTGTAGAACAGAATAAAAAAAATGGCTACTCGGAGTGTTTTGTATGTGTATGACCGTGTGAGCAGAGCAGGGCATGGCATTTTGGAGAAAATAGAAAACAAGTCTCAAGTGATTTGTTTCGATTTCTTAGTAAATTACGTGTAACTGTTTGCTGCTAAAAAAGGAGAAATACATAATAAATGACAAAAAGTAATTGTATAATAATTGTATAGACGAACTGTTTCACAAAACTGTAGCTTAACGAATAAATGGCAAAGTGAAAGGTTTCTTGTTTTTTTTCTTACTTTGGGTTCCATCTCAAGTATAGATGGCCATACGATGTTTCGTTGTATCTCCAGTAGTCTTTCGTAATTCTTCAGCCATCTCATTTTGTCGTCTAGCTCACCTGTTGAATGATGAAAAAGTAATTTGTTCACTAAGCCAAGTCTACCACTGGGAGAGAAAGAGAAAGCAACAAATACGACAGGCATAATACTACCCTTGTGTTGTTCTCGTGTTACAGAATTCTGCAGAGTTACGTAATAGCATAAACATAACACCTAAAATGTGCTTTATTATTATTGTTAAAGCAGAGAGCGGATCCAGAGGACAATCATCATCACCAACCAACCGGCTTGAGCAAATAATAATGTTTTCTTAGAATTTAATGATAACACAGTTAATAGAATAGTCGCTTTAAATGAGATTGTGTGACACTTAGCCAAAAGGAGACTTCACCAGATTGTGTGACACTTTGCCAAAGCTAAAATTGTCCAGATTGCGTGACACTTAGCCAAAACTAGAACTCACCAATCTTGTATTTTTGAAGAGAAAAGCTAAAACAAACTATCCAGATTTGTACAATCAATATTTTTCGTCAAAGGTGAGTAGTCAAATGCTAACTTTTGTATGACGAATAAATAAAACTATGCATGCATCTCAACAAATTATTAAATTAAAGTTACAAATAATCAGTTTTTAATTCACACTTAAATAAAAATCTGATTATTTGGATTCCCAAAGTGCATCCCAATAAAAAACGGTTTGGAACTAACGAATGTTTTTAATGCAGATTGCATAAATACTTTTTGCCCTTTTTAAAACTTCAAACTTCAGATTGTGTAGTTTGGAGAACCGTTGTTTGACATTCTATGTACATCTCCAGTGTAAATCAAAAGGCTGCTGAAAATTACGGGAGCGAAAGGAAAAGTAGAGTAGTGCGAAAAGTTTTCAGTGTCACTTCTTTAATTTCATACGACGATGTAAAGCTGCTTGTGTTGATTTGGGACATCCAATTCTTATATAACCAAGGAAGGAAACTTTCTTTATTCTAGTAAATAATTTTATTCTTATGGAACAGATAAGGTGCTCAAAAAGCTCAGCTCCATTTGTATAATGTAGTCGGTAGAAAAATTCAGAAATCTAGTGCATATTTATAATTTCATTGACAATAAAGTTATTTGTTGCCTTGTTACATATTTTTAAAATTATTTCTCCCAAAGAAAGTTACTTCAAAATACAAAAAGTCGATGAAACTCTTCGTACAAATTATGAATGTATGAAAATTTTACGTATAATATGGTTAGGTGTATATCCTTTTCCTTGAAACCATTTCTTTGTACATAAGATTATTTTAATCAGAAACAACGATCTTTTTCTTATAGCAAAGTTAATGTAACTCTTTTGATCATAATAATTCTGCACACATACAAAAGTGATACAAAATATAAGTATTTAACAAAACTTTTGCTTAATAAAGGTTTCTTAATTGTTCCCAAATACTTTCCCATCACACACGAGCAAAACTGTGATCATGTTTGTTTTGTATTTTGTATCAATAATAAGAAAATGAACAAATATTTTATCAAAGCAGTATACAGTAAATACTATGAATATATTTTTAAACAAAAGAAACCTACAAACAACACACGACACAACATTGCTTTGTTCTTTATTTCAGCTATGAAGAATTATTAATCTAAAAATAAGAGTAGCCTACCCTAAGCAATGCTAGCTATCTACGGTATAAATGCTACAACATAAAATTTAACACTTTGTTAGGGACTACATGCATGCATGAATAAAACTGTTCCCACCATTTATAAATTCCAAGAAATATTCCGTATTTTATTCTAGTATTTACAAAAGATATTATTTAAAACGGTCTTCAGTGTTAAAAGTTGTACTCAACACTCCCAACAAATTAATATTGAAATGACGTGCGAATAATTATTCTCACTTACGAAAGTAAGATACGAACCTTTATTTTATTGAACTAGCTATTATTACACTGCGTCTAAATACAAGTCTACCATGAAATTGGCGATGCGTAAACGAGAAAAACCCTTAGTAGAGCAATATTTTTGTCCCTCTACTTATTTCCCATTTGAAATACATTTGGGGAAAAAACAAACAGAGCGGAAAAAGCTAAAAAAAAAAGAAGCACTACTCAAATGCTTTTTAGACTTATAAACTTTAAACACGCAAACACAAAGAAAATTAAAACTTACGTATCGAAGTTTCTTGGATTTCTAATATCTGTAAGATGATTTGTTTCTCTTGAGGTTCATTCGTTCGGCTTTGAATGTCTTTCAAAATTAGTGGGACTTTCATAATGTGCTGAACTGGGGAGACGAGGAGATCCGTCAGTTGAAGTTTCTTACATCGAGGATCCTTCATACAGAGCTGCAAAATTTATCCGAGGAAATAGTAAAACAAAAGCATATCATCATCAAAATACAGATTTCTAAATCAGGTTTCATGCTTTTCCAGCATTACAGAAATTAATTTTTCATCATAAAGTTTTGCTCAAGTTTTCCATGGAAGCAAAATCTTTGCGTTTGACATGTTGTTGACGCTGACATCTTCTTCTGAATAAACAACTGGCACAACAACAACATATAAGATACGCATTGAACTTATAAAAATTCACAAAAAAAATTCGATTAATACCCAGGACAATTTTCCCACTTTTCCATTTTATTTATTTAGACATACGTCTTCCTGACTGTCGTCACTCGACACTTTCACCCACCGCACCAGCCACTTTCTCAGTATCAAGCTTCTATACATCTCTTCACTACTTTCATCACTACTTCTCTACTACTACACTGTAGATGATAATATATTTATAGAATTTGTTTCTGCGGCTGTCTTGTTATAAAAGTTTAATGTACGTATTTATTTATCCTACTAGAAATCATGTCAAGCAATCTTACCCACAACAAAAACAACACAACCCAAAGACAAGAAAAATATGCTGTATGCCAAAGATATGACTACAACGACAAGAAAATCCCTTATTACTTATTATTTTTGATGGTTATATGCGATATTACGTTCAAGTAAACAATGTCTACCATATAATATGTATGCTTTTACGATGATGAATAAGTGGATATGCTATAGTGTACTATTCATTGAATTGTGGTATTTTATAACTATTACTGCCTTGACAACAACATAAAAAATCTAGACAGAAAGCGCAAGCAAAAAATATGACAATATAAAACTGTAAGTAATCCTGCTGATGATATGATGATTGTGAATAGG
This sequence comes from Entomobrya cf. arborea Gr-Col-00668, assembly GCA_034699025.1. Lineage (NCBI taxonomy): Eukaryota > Metazoa > Arthropoda > Collembola > Entomobryomorpha > Entomobryidae > Entomobrya > Entomobrya cf. arborea Gr-Col-00668. The sequence continues at coordinate 25,057 of JAQIWN010000658.1, read as the reverse complement.
ACAATCACAAAACAAAGGAATTGGAGTAGCAGTAAAAGAATTTCGTGTAACTTTAGAATTTTCCATTGTGTACTCTTTTCTACAGTTTGCTTTCACTGTGTACTTTGGAACATTTAAGCTTCTTGTTTTGTGCTTACAGCAAAAAAAAGAGAAAGTACGTGAGAACAGTCTGCTCTATTGTTGCCAGCTAGTCTTGTAACAGTAGTCGTGGCAGTAGGAAGACAAAGATTAAAACGATTATTGTAAAAAAAGTATAGTAATGTAAAAGGTACATATACAAATGGTTGTACCGTAAAATTTGTAATCCTTAGGCTGGTCGTTATTTTATTTATTTAATAAACTTGAGAGGATTTTGTAATTGTGTGATTCTAAAGGTAAGGCTATAGATAATTGTGGAGTATAGAGGAAAAAGTTTAGGAGAGCTGGTATGGCTAGTATTCAAGGTTTTATGGTATATTCAATTCGAGCACGTATACATCCATTTTCTCTCGTTCTCTTTTCGCCTTTTGTCCTTTTTATGACTGAGTCAGAGAGAAGATGGAGGAGACTGCTGGTGAAAACGTGTGTATCATATGTCCCCAAGGCATTTGTCAACTTCACTTTTCCAGCCACTTCAGTATAAGGAGCTTTCAGCTCTTGACAGCTTTACCACTCATCATTGTCACGATGATGCTTGCTTCCTTCGAGGAAGAAAACGCAACAAATATAATCGCCGCGCTGGAGGTAATAATAAGTGAGCAGTAGTAGCAAAGGAACCTATAGCACTGCTTTGTAATACATCTTTTGTATTTTTCAGAAGAAAAGGACAAGGGTAACTAGTAACTGTGCTGGAGGAATTGTGAAACCACATCAAGTTAAATGAACTGATATCGTGTGAGAAACATGAGACATTTTGTGCGTAGCTCTTTTAAAGTGACTTGTAATAAAAAAATCAACATATTCCACTTCACTCGACTTATAAAATTAGTTGAAAGGATTCAAGATATTTTTCATACAATCTCCAAATTACGAAAAGTGTACTTTACTTTAAAATAAGACGTGGGTAAGTACATGTACCTCAACACTAGACACGCGTAATATGAAAATGAATGCATTCTCAAAGCATGTAATAAATATTAAAGTGTTTGGGCTGTACACAGTGTACAAAAATTATAATATCAAACCATTTATCTGAATTATCCCGTAAAAAATAAATTATATGTTACATATTCGTTATAGAACTATCAACATGTAATAATGCCTATTACTTATGGAACAATAATCTTGTATTAAATAAGGTGCATCAAGTGCCTTAATGCTTGGAACATAGTTGTTTTGTGTGCAGTCGTACATGACGATGGTTTCCGAATCAATATGGAACAGAAACTTGATACTTGGAGTGTTGTCTGATTTTACAACTTTCAAACATACTGTATTTGTACATGGAAAAGCACGTAACGCTGTAATTTAATTATCATTCAAAGAATCATCAGAATTGAGTGTGTTTCAGTTCAATTCGTTAAAATTCTAAAAAGCTTTTGTGACAACGGAACTTAGGTTACCTTTTCAAATTCATTGAACTCTCCTTGTCGTCGGAGCGTTTCCAGGTAGTTAAGTGCATTGATGTAGTTGAGAGCGTAGCGATGGTACGCTTGTGACATTGCTCTGGCTTTGCTGCTCTGCTGTAATGTAAATTTACAGAACACATTAACAAAATGAAGGAAATTACGTGCGCCCTTTTATGAGTATGTACATATGTGTGGTTACAAACACATACTTTGGAAGATATTATTTATTTATTTTTCATCATTCATCAGTATTTTATTTTTACCGGCTCAAACAGTTTGGCTAGGACTTCAGTGGTTGACAAATCCCCAGCGGCATCCGTCAACTTGAGCAATAAGTGAATAAACTCTTTGCAGAAAGCGTACGTCACACCACACAGCTCATCCAAATTACCGAAAAGAAGCTCGGGTTCAGCGTACATGGCGATTCCTTCCACCTGGATACGTTTTAAAGGCTCCAGGAAGACCTTTGACATTTTACGTAAAAAATAGAAGAAAAACATCAGTACCATAATTCTTACTACAACAACTGCATATACATGATCATTACAAAAAGTTGGACAGAGGAAAAATGAAACTTTTATTGTGCTCCATTTCAAAATCATCATTAACATTACTATCATCCTCATCTTGAGAGAAGAGTACAAAGTCAGTTTACACAGAAAGCCATTTCCTTTGTCGAGTCAAAATCCATAGTCCACGTTTACACAAACACAATAACAACAACGACTACTCTGGAAACACCGTCATGCGAAAAAATGGTTTCTTTCATCATTGCTCAAGTTATTTCACAGGAAAATGATCATCATCCTACCAAGATAAATACATTCTGCAATACCGTCACTACCACAACAGTCTTCATGTCATAGTTATCATATCAAGATGGACTTGAACGACATGAAAGCAACGGCATCGGATGGGGAGCATACGACGAAAATGAAAAATAAATAGGTACCTCTTTCCCTCTTCTTTTATATTTTTCCTAAAGGGAATTGAACAAGAAAGGGAGTATGTTGTGATAGAACTCTTGTTGTTGTACATGATATTATGACAAGTGAGGATCAATATGTATGAAACATGACTGTAATCTTTAGTGATACCACCACCATTACCGTAACATAGGCATCGGTACGTATAAATGCTACCGTTATCGTTATACTTATTTATAAAACAGACCACTAGAGAGAAAAGAGATATTAAATGTGGTAAACTGGAGAGAGCATAACAGACAGAATCTCTAGATCTTAGTTGGTTGACTGCTGAGTGAATTCTGCTGTGAGTGGATATGGAATATACGTAGGTAGGCTTAGTTATTTCGTAAGAGCCATTTTCCTTGGTTTGTTTGATTTGATAGAAAGATAAGTATGCATGAGAAAGTATGGAGAAAATTGAGAGAAAAAGAATGATTCTTGCTAAAAAAAATGCTCATGTGTGGTAATATTATAACGAATTCTTACACAAACTCTATATTATGACTGCTGGTGGAACGGAAGAACTTTGTTTTTATGGGCTTAAAGGATGAACACGAAATTGATTATAAGGAGAAATGCTGATGCAGTAATAGTTTTTACAGTCCATCTGTGAAAATGATTATGGACCGTTTATGGGCCACTTTGGGATTTACTGCAATGCAGACTGGTGCTGGTACATGCATTTAACTAAGCACTAAGGGGCTATGGGATGATGAGGACTGGGACTCAAAATATACTAAACGAGAAAAGTCGTAATCAGTGTTGACAAAGTAAAAAAGATGATTCTGTGGAAATGTTTTCATGAGGTATATCGATAATAATACGAGGAAATGGGAAATAGAAGAAATAAAGAAGTAGATATGAAAGTAAGACTTTTCTAATAATTTTGAAATAAACACTGTGCCAAATTATTAGCAGCACTTACATTCTTCAGCACCATAAGATGGTCGTAGAGAAAGGAGCATTCACTCTGGAACAGATCCCACAAGGCTTCCTTTTGCCTCATCTTCTGACGCACATCCGGATCGGATATTGATTCCTCAGGTGGCGGTGCTGGTGGCTGTTGCTGTGGTCCGGATGAAGCGCTGCTTTCACCACTGCCTGCAGCTGACACTGATCCTACGTCTTTGCTTGCCCCTGAGCTGGGTAGGTCCTTTTCACCTTTCACCTTGCTCGTGTTGATCGGTTCGCTTTCCTTGCCCTCCACTAGTTTCTCGCCAATTTGAAATCCTTGGTTACCACGTAATAGGGCTGGGGTAAAGCGACGTTCCAGACACCGATCACTCATGGTCCTCATCAGCCCCATACGCTTCCTGACCAGCGGCTTTGGACTTTTGGTTGAACTGGATTTCTCAAGCTCCGCTTTAGCACTCAACGAGGAGGATGGAACGGTAGTCGTGGATGTGGAAGGAGCGGCGGTGGTTGTCACCGGGGAGGCGCTGCTGGCAGGAGCGGATGGAGTACTTGTTAAAATGGGATGTCCCGTTACCAGGGTCGCTCCACTACCAATACTGATGTTGTCATCGTCCACCCCGTGTTGGTCCTTGGCGCCCTTTGTAAGAGTACCAGTGGTCATGATGGGTTGATTGGATTGACTCCCTTCAGAACTACTGCCTGAAGTAACACTACCAACTGAGCCCGTCTTTTTTACCTTTTGATTCGCCACGTGGTTCACAAAGTCCGGCCAACACATGCCTTTGAACCGGGTAAGCTTCGGGTCGCTGTAATCACACGGTTGGATAAGACTCATAATTTCTTCTATCGCACCAGAAGGTCCGCCCTTGGGCCTGCTTCCTCGCTCGAACTGCAAATGAAACAACAGAGCCAAAACTTCTCAATTCAAAGAAAATACACTCGGCTCCCCTTCTCTCCTTTTAATTACTTATATTGTTCTATTGTTCTAGCATGCAACAGTAACTCTCGCTTCGATTCCCGCAAACTGATATTGACATTTTCATACAACGCATTTCACTCGAGGAAGTTTCGAGAAGATTAAAAGCAGTAGGGGATCAATACAAACTCCTTCAGGGGATCTTGCAACATGGCATATTATTACTATCCAGTCTTCCGAAACAGGAGAGAGGCTTACTAACGCTTTCCACGAATCTTTTCTGATATTATAATTATAATGAAAGCATAATATGTCATGACATGATGACAATAAGCCAGATTCTCATGGACGTAATTATAATGCACGAATTATTCCAATTCCTAATTATTACATTCTTACAATTAATTTTCTTTTGTTTTTACTGTGTCTCTTCGTTCTGCCAGTTTGTTCAAAAAGGAAAGTTTTTGGCTGTGTCTTTTTATCAGAGTCTACTCTCCACTCCTAACAAACAACAACTGCAAACCATTTAATAGAAAGAAAAAGTGAATAGTGAATAGTCATAGTCGCCTAAATATCTTTGCTGCCCTGTGGAATGCTTTCTCCTCATCTCGCTAACACAAAACTGTATAAATGCTGTGCAGATACCGATAATGATAGTGTTAGTTCTCCAGTTTCCTTTCTTTTGCCAGTCTTGAAAAAACACGCATTCGTCGACAGGACATGTCGCCTTGTTAAAATATTTAAAGGAAGGAAAATAGGCTGTAAAAGAATTTCCTGTGAGCACAATAACGAGGTATATAACATGACGTTGTAAAAATGCCGGTAAAACTGGAAAATAAAAAAGCTAGCACGCACAACATAACACCACCGCTCTACTCCATCAAAAACCTCAGAAGAGCTAATAATAAAGTTCCAAAACTATGTAGTTCTCGTACTTTGGAAAAAATACTAATAAAATATTACGACTACAAGGTTTGTAACTAACTCCATCATCGTCTTGTGATGCGACTACTGTTACTACAGTATATAAAGTATATAATATGTACGTATAAACGCACACAGGAATGTGTTTGTCTTTTCTTGTTGATGGTGGCGTGTTGTTGACACGTTCTTTGGAGGTGTGAGAACATTTCCACATGTTGAAAAATCCATTTTTTTCCTTGAATACACCTGCACCTATATAACACCTCAGGTCCCAGGTTCCCACCACCACCATGATCATCGTCATCATCATGAGTCATATGAAAAGTGTATAAAAGGGTCCACAGTAGTTGACAAGATTTCTTTGGTCTAGTATGATCTGATCTGATACATACTTATCCCTCTTTGTACATTTCCTATCATCCATAATCATTCAGTTAAAAATAAGGGGCATATCCAAAAATAACTTCAAGGTAGGGTTATTTTTAGAATATTACGCGGCATATTTCCGTGCTTTCGCTCATATTTTCTGAGTGACTTTAAAAAGATCAAGGAAAGGAAGAAAAAGTAAAGGTGAAAGTTGTGAGTCATGTCATGAGAAGACTGGTTTATTAAGGTAATCTGACTGGGCAATGGAGTCAGACATGCATGCATAAATTTTATGGTTATACAAGCTATTCTCATACTACTCTTTTTTACATCACTGCACTGTTTCGTGTCTTTTGGGTTGGAATCGACCATAAAAATCGTGAATGAGTGGAGTGTGCAAAGAGAACTACAGTATGTGACTTAGATATAAACTGGCATTTTATAGTATTTTTACTAGGTGGTCATGACAAAACCTGACTACACGATACCCTAAGCATAAAACGCGTGAATTTTAACAACTTTGCGTTGCTCATTCACTTTACATGTGTTCATGATTGTTGTACGAAATGTTTACAAAGTGGTAGTCACGATTTCATGGCAGATGACCCGATAAAAAGTTAAGCCTACAAGTTATGGTTACCATAAAATAACGATGATGTCAGGATTGATGACAATCGTAAGGCAGTAATACTGGTTTATGGCACCTTATAAAAACAACTTGGAGCAACAAGTGATGTGTGTACTTGTGTGCTTGTATGATTCAATTCAAAAATATGGAAATTGACTAGCTAGTTCAAAAGTTTGTTGCTACTAGTGAAAGTAATAATAGGGCTCAAGTTGAGCGTCAAATTCCCAAATATTAGATTAACATGTTTGTTTGTATGGCTAAGCATTTTTTCGAGCTGAAAGCATTCAGAAGTTGCTTACCAGTTTCATCAGTGACCATGTTGCTTTTCCTTTTCTCGATGACGTATTTTCTGTAAAAAAAATATTCAAAAGTTTAGTTTTTCCAAATTTTTGGCCTATAGTTTATTGGACGTTTATAGAAATTTTTTTAATGCTAATAAGATTCACTTGAAATGAATTTGAGACTACAGACAAAAAGTACTTATATTTATTGCTTTACGTAGTCATGCTTAGTCTGATAAATACAGTGCAAAAAGTGGAGGATTCACGTTCCTAAACAATACCTACGTACAAACCATTACATTATTAGGAAGGGAACAATATTTTTTGTTCATTTACCTGTTTCCAGCATATTGTGGATTGGCGATGGGGTCTCGATTGTAGTACCTGTAAGTTTTTAAATTATAAAATAAGCATTTACACGACATAATTCACTCCAATAAGCTTCACTGCGGAGTAAATCGAAAGTACTTTTTATATAAACTTCGACATAATAATATAGTTGACATCATCGTCAGCATCAATCATGATCAATATAATACGTTTGTATTAAGACTTTTAGTTACACTTACAATGGTTTCACAAGAATTCTACTGTCTTACTGAAAATCCTTAACATAAATATTTCCACAACGTCAGCAATAAATTACGGAACTTAAGCTGACTGCTTTAATTTTACAGAGGACATTTTTAGGATTTATAAATATGCCATAAATATTTTATAAGCACGTAATGCATCTGAAACTACGACAAAAAATGGGACTAAGATATAAAAATACGCAAATCAAATCCAGAATCCGGGATTCTGGATCAGAGCCTGTCCTGATATTCGATGTCCCCTTTTTAGCCAACAAAAATCAAACAAATGAGGTTACATAGACATGAAATTCATATTCGACAGATATTTTTTTACACAGCTCAGCAGAAAACGAAGATGCTCGTGTAACAACTTGAACAACAACTCAAGTATTATGATCTTTTAGCCTTTGTGATTAGTGACAGTTGCACTTAGCGAATCATGTGGAAAAAAATTGGCTTTTACTTTTCATAAACCAATTCTGATTTTTTCCTCATCGTCATTACTTCATTTGAATAAACACAATGACATAATGGATGAAATGATTATTGTTTAATTTTACCACTACTATTCCCAGAAATTTGAAATGCAACAACCCCAAATTCCCAAACTCGCCTATAAAATGACAGCTCATAGGGCATACACTTCGTTATTAGTAGTTTACCGTTCCAAATTTTAAAAACATGGCTCAAGTCGATATTAAGACGAAAAAATAATATGCATTCTTGAATAAAAATATTAAAACTATAGTAACGTTTCAGAAATAAGATAAACGCTTATTGGAAATTTGAACCTTTATTTTTAAACCGTTTTTTTTTCTTTTTACGGTTTTAAAATTTGTGCAATATTTATTCAATATTATTCGAACAGAATGAGTAATATTTTTTGTCTGAAACAAATAATTTCTAATGAATTCTGAAATGCATTGTCCAGCTCTGAAATTTCTTAATCAGGTTTTCTTATAGTTAGAAATACTAATAAACCTGACAACAGGTTATAGATAACTTGCGACTAATTAGATTTGCCCAATTTGAACACCGCTTTAATTTTGTTAAAAGAAAAATTTGAACTTTGAATGATGTTGGCGCTAAAATGGGTAAAATTTTGGACCTGGAATTTTGTAGGATAATATAGTATTAGTAGATGTTGTCATGTTAAAATTTTTTGACCTTTGACCTAACTTTGACCTGGGTCAACCGATTTTGCCAACCAACGAACTCATCCAAGCGAGGACCTTTGTCTTTCGATTGGTGACAACAGATTTTGAAAATCTTGTTTAGTTTTTGAGTTTTCGTGCGGACGGACCATTCTGTATAATGCTCAAGTCGCAGGTTAAAAAGTGTTGGATAAAATAAAACTTGCTAAGTTATAGAAGTACGCACAGGAAATTAAATATTGTGTATAAAATCTTTATTTTTCTTATTACGTAATGTTTTGGGTTGATTCCGTAGTGTTTGGGATCGATTACGTAATGTTTGGGGTCGATTACTTAATGTTTGGGGTCAACGGGCAACTTATCAGTACCTTCGGGCAACCCTAGGACAACTTTCATGCAAGTTAGGATATGCTAATGGCAAGCATGTAGGCTTTGCGGACGGACGACGGACTTCAAAATCTGATGGATATTATATACGCCTGTGCGTAAATAATGGGTTCATATGTTACCTGACCAGAGTCTTAGAAGCCAGAATATGATTGGAACCATTAGATGATCTAATTTTAATAAGAAAATTAATTGATTATCTATGTAGGGGTTGCTTGAGACGTAGATTCAAATTTTACCCACCAAATTTTGAAGGTGACCGTTGTGAGTTCAGGATGTGTCATATTTTTGCATTATCAGTTCGTTTAAATCTGTTACTACATTTACCCCTCCCTACCCATGATTTGTTTAAATGAAATACAATTAAGTTCAAGTATAAGTACATTCGACACAAATATTGGCACAACTTGGTTTGACCCATAGAATCCAAACAAATGTTGTTATTTCAGTTTCTTCGGTCAATTATAATTTTTTCAGTTTCATAATCTTATAATGGCCCGTTTCTGTACTGTTTTACTGCATGGAAAAGTGTGTAGAAAGTATTTGGGCAAACAATACAATTTTAAATCATAAATAGAACTGTTAACACAATTAACGAAAAAATCCACCTTGTGTCTGAAACGCATTCCTAGAAATTTAGGAGGTTACAAGCTTGCACATTTCTGCGTTTCGCCCTCAGCCTAAGTATAAAAGGACAACTTACTCAGCATGAACTTCGTTATTCGTAATTTACCGTTCCAACTTGTAAAAACATGGCTCTAGTTGATATTAACACGAAAAAATAATACGCATTCTTAAATAAAAATATTAAACTATTGAAACTTTTCCGAAATAAAATAAACACTTATTTGAAATTCGAACCTTATTTTTACCCTTAAACCCTTTTTTTCCTTTTTCGTTTTTAAAATTTACAAAATGGTATCTGAACAGAATGAATAATTTTTATTATGTCTGAAACAATTAATTTCTATTGAATTCTGAAATGTATTGTAGAGCTCTGAAGTTTCTTAACCAGCTTTTTTATCGTTAGAAATACTAATAAGTGTTGGATCAAGTAATGGGTTCATATGTTACCTGACCAGAGTCTTAGAAGCCAGAATATGATTGGAACCATTAGATGATCTAATTTTAATAAGAAAATTAATTGATTATCTATGTAGGGGTTGCTTGAGACGTAGATTCAAATTTTACCCACCAAATTTTGAAGGTGGTCATCATGGGTGACCGCTGTGAGGTCGGAGTGTGTCATAGTTATCAATTGTCCATTCGTTTTGATCTGGAACTATATTTACCCCTCCCTAGCCGTTATTGTTAATATGAAATGCAATTTAGTTCAAGCCAATACAAGTATAGATAAATTTGACAGAAATAATGGCAAAACTTGGTTTGACCCATAGAACCTTAATCTGTTGTTTCAGTTGCTTCAGTCACTTATAAATATTTTCACATTGTAATTCTGACGCGTTGTTGTACTCTTTTACTGCATGTTAGTGTAGAAATGATATGATTAAACTATTCGATTTTGACGCACGAATAACTGTTGATATAATTATAATAACATAATAATAAAAAGTTAGCTAAACTATTAGCAGGTAGGTGTTACTTCTGTTACATGTCATTGTTATTTTGTACTATATTGCTTTATTGTGTCTAAAATGCATTCCTTGAAATTTAAGGGGTGACAAGCTTGCAAATTTATTTGTTTCGCCCTCAGTCCAAGTATAAAAGGATACCTTACTCAGCATGCACTTCGTTATTCATAATTTACCGTTCCAACTTTTAAAAACAGGGCTCTAGTTGATATTAACACGAAAAAATTCTTAATAAAAATATTAAAACTATTGTAACTTTTCCGAAATAAGATAAACGCTTATTGGAAATTGGAACCTTATTCATTATTATTATTATTAAGTGATATTCTTATAAAGAAATAGTAAGAATTTTCAAATGCCAGACAAAAAAATAGATTTAAAAAAACAAAAATAATAGCAACAACTTTATGCATATGATTTTGTTTTGCATTACTTTTTGTTTGTAAAGCGTTCAAAAGATATTTCTAACTTCAGTTTCTAATTGTTTGTAAAAAACGCTGCTACATCAAATAAAATTAATTGAACAGTGATAAATTGGTGCCTTTGTTCAATTTTATAATGTGCAATTCGAAAAAGTTCTAGAAATACATATGTCTTGGGTTTTGGAAATGATATTCAAATTATGCAGCGAGACTTTCTTAATTTTTCCATAAATGGCTGAAAGCAGTGGCTGAGTTGTCTATTTCATAAAATGAAAAAATGTAGCAAAAGAAATAATCAGTTCGTAAGGTTGTTTAATTGATCCTGCAATTAAAAAATCGTTTAGAAAGTATGAAGTACCTTCCTAATGCAAGTTTTTACATATGTAGCAAGCACGATGCATCGGGACAATTACCAGATTGTGCAAACCTAAGGTACCATCGTGCGTTTTATTATAGCTGCACAATAACTACATGATCGAAATTGGTCACTGGGGCATCTTTGAAAGCAAATGGGTAAATAGTACAACGCTGGTGATGATGGTTATGGAAGGGCAAAGGAATAAGTCACCACGATCTGGTTGGCGGTGGTGCTGTATAAAGTATGCAGTAGGATAAGTGGAATGAAACGAGACCTGAATATATAAACATGTCGGTAGTCATGCTTACTTGGTTTTAAGGAAAATAATATCCGGAAAAGGAAAATCCCTAAGCAAAACACCAAGAAGACGACACCGACACCACCACTACCCAAAGCCTTTATTCTGCTGTACTCACTCAGCTAAGATACATTACTACCTCAGTGTACTTCAGCTACCGACAACAACGTAACCAGCATGAAACACGCTTTCGCACGCAGGTTTTCGTTACGCTGTGGTTGCTGCAGCAAACACTGCAGAAACAAATGATTAACATCACCAAAAATACGCAAATCCATTTCCTATCATAATAATGGAAAACTTGTCTTGTCAAATGTTAGAAGAAAATATTTTGCAGCAATAATATATTCCGCCAATCAAATGAGAAAATTTCCAAAGTTCAAATGAACCATGAAGTGCGTGGCAAAGCTCTATAATTTAGCTAACGATTGGAATCCATCCAGCTCCTGATTTCATTGAATACAGAGGTAAAGAAATGATAAAATCCAATGTGTTGTATATCTTTTGGCTTTATATCACCAGATTTTGCATTACTAATAAAAGGCCCATGTGTATAATAATTGTAAAGTCCGCATATGAAAATGGTAGCGACTTGTTTCTAATTTAGTCAATATTATCAAAAAAAAATTGAACAGTAAGAACTTAAATTTTATATTTCCTGAAACTCAAACTACGTGAATTATAACATTTTAATTTCAGGTGATAATATGACAATACCTTGAATGGAGCTTTGTTGTTTAAGTTCTTTTTATTAACTTTTTACCAGAAAACTGCAAATCTGTCCTGCTACTTTTGTAAATCTATTAACAGCGATATTTTAATCTGTTAGGTCGTAACTTTTTAAACTGCCATTTTCATGAAGCGCTAGAACTAGAAGTAATTTGCACAAAATTCTCAGTCAGACGAATGTATGACCATTCAAAATTTACTGTTTTTACAATGGGTCTACCCCAATGTATCATCGAATTAATACATGAAATTTATATAATCTGGTGTAGCTTTTTATACTGATTCTGAAAATATTTGTCATTTTCCCGAATGCGCAAGTTTGTAATTATCAGCTGCATTTGTGAGCGAACGCGAATTTTTACCGTTGGTAGTAAGCCTGAAACGAAGCAAGCGTCGAGAGAGAAGCTTTTTTTTGGTCGAAGTTCATTGCTTATGCAAAATACTACTGTTGCGCGCGCTCACTTAGGTAAACAAACACAAATGATAATTACAAACTTGCGCATTCGGAAAAATGACAAATATTTTCAGAATCAGCATAAAAAACTACACCAGATTATATAAATTTCATGTATTAATTCGATGATACATTGGGGTAGACCCATTGTTAGTACTATTTACATTATCAAGTGTCCCATATATCCTATAATACATTTTGCAAAGTAACCTGATTTAACTTTACTAAGGATGTCAAAACTAATGATTCAAATTAAATTTAAAAATAAAATTATGAAAAAATGTCATCCTGTCGTTCGACCCAGGCGCAACGCTTTATTGTTATTGTTTTATTGTGTCTGAAAAACATTCCTAGAAATTTAGGAGGTGACAGGCTTGCACATTTCTGCGTTTCGCCCTCAGCCTAAGTATAAAAGGATACCTTACTCAGCATGCACTTCGTTATTCATAATTTACCGTTCCAACTTTTAAAAACAGGGCTCTAGTTGATATTAACACGAAAAAATAATATGCATTCTTAAATAAAAATATTAAACTATGGAAACTTTTCCGAAATAAAATAAACGCTTATTGGAAATTTGAACCTTATTTCCTAAACACCGCTCGAATTGGTATTATTATAAAGAAATAGTAAGCAATTTTAAATACAATACAAAATACTGACTTTTCGATTAAAAAAATATCAAGAATTTTTAGAAAACAATTAGCAACAACTTTATGCATATGACTTTGTTTTGCATTATTTTTTGTTTGTAAATCGTTGAGTTGTTATAAGTTAGGCTGGGTAAATATTTATTGTTAGCTTGACCATATTATAAATTATAACAAGTTTTCGGAAACTTAATTATTATTTGTCTGTAAGCACACTTCTGACTTTTGAAAGAAAAGAAAATGTATGGATAGAAAAATATATTTTAAAATGCTATTTTTCGGTTCAGAGTATTTCGAACGATTTCGAACTTCTCTATTTAGAATATTTTACACGTTTGCATTAAACTATTTTTTTAGGTCTCTATTTAGAATAATTCGCGTTTAGAAGATTTTAATTAGAATACCTTTAATAGACCCATTCTTTATTTACCGTTCCAACTTTTAACAACAATACAACAAGAACATTAAAACTAAAGTTCCAACGTTTCAGAAGTAGGACAAACTCTTATTATCTTATTTAGTCTCACTTTGATTTTACTATTTACATTATCATGTGTCCCATATATCCTATCGTACATTCTGTAAAATAGATAATACTGTCGCAAGGTATCAATATTGACTGTTAACTACACGTTGTTATATTACGGTCACGCACAAACTATCTCATGATCGAGGATAAAAAAATTGATCACTTGAATTGAAAGGAAAGAAACTAAATTATACTGCGTATTTGACAATAAAAATGAACCGGAAGAGGACTGAGAATACACTAAAGAGTCTGGACTGGAGTCTCCTGCTTCGTCTTTATATGCTATTTGACGATGGATTTGGTTCCCTCTATTACACCTACCTTCGCTCATTCCTAAAGCTAAAGAAACTAAAGCACAGTCTCAGCTTACTTGTCTGTCAGTTTCTTTGAACAAATGGTTGTATTTACGAAAGAAGTTAAAAACAGCGCTAAAAATGGCGACAGAGTTTCACAGACTCAGCAGCAGCGGCGTTGCATTTTTCCCCCAAATCTGCTCGAGGTCGTGTGGTGCATGCAAAGAGACCCATTTCCTTTTGTCTTCTTGTCCTGTCCCCTTTGCTTGTCAAGGATACCTTATAGATTTTTGTTAAAGAGCTTGATAGAAAGAAGAAAATAGTTTTTGTGCACTACTCGTTTTCTCTCCTCAAAAAGGCAACTGGGGAATACGAGAATTTATTAGACGAGTCTGTTTTGACTGCTTTTTAGCTCTCCAAAAATTGAGCACGACTTGACTTATCCATTCATCTCTTATGTGGAAAGAAAGCGAAGACTATTCTTCGCAATTGAGGGTGGGTGGAGGACGCAGAATAATAATAGATTTTTTATGAGATTCTGCAATATATCACTTATTTCCAGGAAAATCCTTTGATGTTCACCACGAGTTGTAGTCAGGCCAAGGGTATATTTTATCATAATTTTATTATTTCAATTCATGAGCTCTCCCTCGCTTCCTACACAATCATGTGTAAGTATTTGGGTACAAACGTCTTCTAAAATTTACCTTCATGTGTTACAGGAAATTACCTACCCACTCATTTGAAAAAATGAATTTGCACTTTTTATTGTACTTGAAAATGTATTAATTATTTGCTTTTGTTTTTCGCAAGATTTGTGGAACAAACGCATTTTCTATAACTTTTTTATGGATTCCGGTTTACAGTTTACAACCACGTACCGTTGTATAAATTGAATGGAATGGGTTGATGTATAAATTGGTCAAATATATCTGCCTTTTGTGAGAGCTCTACTTGAATATCAATTTGGTCTACCGTCCAATATTCATAACATTTATACACAGTCCGAAATACATGTTTACAAAATATTTGTTGAAGATTGAGTGAACTATATAAAAACTGAATTCTGTCTGTGACTTCATTTTGTTGGGAAGTCTTATTGATTTTAGAATTCAATTTTGATAGATCCTTTGACGGTCGGTGATCATGGTCATGAAATTTATCATTCTATTTTCATTTCAAACTTTATATTGATGCATACAGAAAATAAGAAAATGAGAGAACAAGGAAACGGTAGGAGTGTACGATCACAAAATAAATATTTTTAAAAAACTTTTGATGTTGTTCTAAAAGGAATGAAGTTTATGTACTTCTAAAGAGTGATTCTCTGTATTCCCTAATTCCATTACGTTAATTACGTTTAGGCACAATTTTTTGAAAACGGGTAGTGCTTTATTTGATGTCATTTTTGCACGTAGCTTTACATTGCACATGGATTTATGTATATTTTTTTAGGTATTTCCACGAAACCCTTGACCGTTCATTTGTAGTTCAATTTAAGCAATAACTGTGTGATATGTGTCTCAATCAGACCCGCTGATCTACTAATTGACCCGACAACACAGTAGAAGCCAATCCTGGAGAACTTTCAATTGTTCAAAGGCACGTGCCTGAAGTGATGTAATCTAGTCCAAGTACTCAATCAAGTAATTAGTTACTTCTTTTGCATAAAAAATAATTAGCTAGGCCACAGACTAATCTAGTCACTAGGCCACCACGTACCATGAACCATCTCACTATTATTACCTAAACCACATTTTCGCCCTTTCTTATTCATTTTTCAGGTTGTTTCTCCACTGAACAAGCCAGGTAAAATTTATGAGATGAAAAGTAAGTAGAGGAAAAATACTGGAATGAAGTAGGTAAAAGAAAATGAAAATTCCCATGGTTTTCTAGAGTGAGTTTGGAATCCTGGAATTCACATTGCTTCTTATTATAACCTTTTTCTCGTCGGAACATACGATTATGGCTACTAGAAAACTTTCAATTATGCTACCTGCATTTGCTATGAAGGTAGCCATGAATAGTATTTTAAGAGATTTCCTTCACTGACTGCATGTTTGTAGGCTACTTTCTCCATTGTAAGTTATAAGACGATACTTGCCGGGAAATTCCCATGAGAAGAATCTTGTTTGGCTAAATAGTCTGTTTCCGTTCGAATTCGTTGTGATATTATTGAAAAGGAAAATTGTGCATAACCTTTTTCTCGTGAAATAACACTAAAACCTTAATTTTTTTCACAAGAAAGAAAAAGTATTAGAAAAGTTTTAGGTGAAATAAAGAAAGATATGGCATACTACATTACCATTGTAATTTTAATATTACACCAATATCAATATCAATCATGAAAGTCATACAAGTTTATATGTAATGGAGATGGTGCTGACGATATGTTAACTACAGGGCAGAAATGTATGTAGGTTGCAGTAATAAAATGTAGTTTTTTTGCTTTTTATCTCTCTTTTTGGAAAGAGAGTACGGTAACATCGTAAAAAATAACGCGAAACATTTCCACGAAAAAATCTAGAATAAACGAGAATGTTGAAGTTGCTTCAACGACAACTATTTAGCTTAGAACGGAACTTAAATATTAAGGTGAAGAAAATGTAAGAGTAAATGACGTACCCAATAAACTTTTCCGTTGACTTAGACATTTCCCATAGACAAGAAGGTCCCCGGGACAAATCTGCATTGGTGGGATGACCACTATGGAACTTCTCCTTGCTCGGGGACTAGTACTATCGTCGCTGCTTCGACTGAAACATCGAAAATGGTGTTGGTGATGGTGACAGTTTCCAAGAAAAGAGAATAGAGAAAAAGAGGGTATGGTTAAATATAATGGTGCAGCTCAATAGAAAATTATGTAAATCACATGTTGGTGTAATATTCATGCAGAAGAGGATGAGTCAAGGTGTACTGTACGTGTGGTAATATTAAAGTGTGTTGTAAAATGCAACAATGATACAAGACAGAGGAATGTGGAGTAGTAGTAGCAGCAAGAGAAGTAGATAGTGATGGAGACAATGATGATAATAACCAGTAAATTTACTGCTGCACTTCAAGTATAACCACTTTGTTTGTAGATATTATTTGAGAGAGGGAGAAAGGTAAAAGTGGTTTATATTCTCGCTCGTCTGCTTTTTACGACCAGAGTTAACGTTGATATATATAACTACTTGAATAAATTTCATACAATTTTTAGGCCTTTTTGTAATATTAAATGTAGTCATGACGTCTGTTGGCAAAAAAGGATGCATAGGTTTTTTTAGAAAAAGGAACAGCTTTGTATAAAAAAGTATGTTCTAATCGGTAACCGCATTGATAGTTTCACTGGTTTAGTGTTTCATTTAAATTTTGTCATGGTATTGCAGGCAGTACATCTAAATATATATTTGCCGACTTTTCCAGAAAGTTAGGCGAATTTTTTTTTTGCATAATACTCCGAAAATTTCAAATTGTTTCTAAAATGTTCACTGCTACTATTTCGTAAAGGCGATCGAGATCGATAGTGGCAACTGACGCAAGTAAATTGTTACGTTTCTAGAATTACGAAACTGAGATAACGCGTTAAAAGAGTTTCCAAACGTAGATTGTGTAGAAAAAGGACTAAGCTAGAAATGAATTAACTCGAAAGTGAATATATTTTGATTGTGAAAGCATTTTTTAGATATTAGTCACTCCATTTTAAACTGACATTATGATTACTCTAAGCTACTTATCGATTTTTAGTACCCTATAGTCTTCCTAATTTGCTTAATCTCATCGTCAGTACATTACTTTACTTTGTATTTTACATATTTTCTAAAAGCAAATTCCCTAGACTCCTTACAACATGAAATTAACTAAGAAAAGTTATTTCGCAGGTGGTTTAGTGTCTATTGCATACTAGGGATTGCTTTTTAATTCTCCAAAAATATCTCAAAAAAGCTTTCTAAGCTGGCAAGGATGATAGTGAAATTACAATTAGGGAAAAAATCTTAAACGATGAAGAATGCAGACAATCAGAACGAAAAGAGGTTGTTGATTTACATCATTTAGTCTTTTATAATTCTAAATAACGTAAATCAGCGTATTTTGGGTCGTTTTATGCAAAAGTTTTTTCATTCATTACAAATAGACCCGTATTAATACAAGGTTAGAGCACCAATTGTATTACATTAGGGATGTACGGTTGAGCGAGTAGATGAAACCTTAAGAACCTAACCAACGGTGCGAAAAACAACCTACGACCTAATGAAGCTATATATCCTATTAGACGCCATTATCATCACGCACGCTTTGTTGTAAAAAAGTAATAAGTATTTTTGCCATGTTGAGATTACTGGTGATGAGAAAGCTGATGTATAAAAGAGGAAAAATATAATATGTACGGTTGAGTGGTTCAAAGAGGGAGAGATAGAACACAATGCAGGTGAATGGGAAAGTGAGGGAATTGAATGAATAAATGAATTTATCATGACAACAGGAACGGATGAATGAATGAGCTCTCTTATTAAAGTAATGGAAACATTCTCCATCTACACATATACTTGTCTATTTGGTTGTACCCGAGCTTGTCCCACAGTTTTATACATCAGACGGACACATGCTTTATAAAAGTGTACGGTTAAAACGTATAGTCTTTCGCTACTTCTTAATACGAGGTTCTATCGGTTCATTACACCTATTTTATCAAGAGACGGAAATAAAGGCACGTAACGATGTAGTATACACTTTTACCAAATGTAGCAGACTTTGCTGAGAACATTTTAATACATAAAGTACTTGTAATTCGTGAACTAAGATGGGGACAACTGAAATAAAAAGTCAAATGAGTGAAGAATAAGGGAATTCATTAGTCACTATATTTTCAGATCTTCTTATTCGGATTTACAAATTTTACTGTTCATTCAACGACAAAATTTCTGTCAGAGCGGACTGACTGAGTAGACGAAAAGAGCCACTTGTGTACATAAGGATTACGATTACATGTAATATACTACACAATGCTTGTGCATCACATCATCCAAGCAAAAATGTGAAATGACTCTTTCTTTGAGGAAAAAGAGATACGTGAAGATGATAAAGAAGCAAATACATAAAGGAATATGGGGGCACACTAGTTCTGCACAGGATAAAAAGGAGAACAAGACATAAAAGAATCTATAGAAGCTACATACTACATACTAACCTTATCTTCCGTTTCTGATTCTACTTCACTTTTCAAGTGCATGCATGTATGTCTACGTGTGTAGTGTGTAGCTTTAAGAGGATGATAACCCAGAATGTGGGGAAAAGAGGAAGAAGAAAGTTAAAGAAAAGGATTAAGCAGCACTACGTTTCCAGGTAGTACTTTGGTTACACAGAAATAATGATCATAATAATAGCCACGTACCCGTACCTACTCTATTCTGTAGGCAAACGGTAGTGCGTGATTGTAGTACGTCCCAACAAACCCAAAAACATTAAAATCATAAATCCTTCTGAATGGAGCGATAAATGAACCAATTATTATCTTACTTTTCTTTGCTGTACATATGAAGGTGTACGAACATTGTGAGAAAACTGTACTAATAACACTACATAATCTGCATGCATATATATACTAGGAGTAAGCTCTAATATCTGTATATTAAATTATTAGTACATCCATATGTAGATGGTGGTGGGGGGATGCTAAGGTATTAGAAAACTTGCACATAGAAAGATTGCAAGTTTGTTTTGTTTGCTTTGTAGACGTTTCCGTCTATCTCTTTATACCGTTTTCAATATACAATCTTGATTTAGGTAATCACGATTCCATGTAATGGTACTATTCCACTCATATCGTCATATCATATTCGACTGTCAGCTGCATATAATCCCTTTTCGTTGCGTTTTAATACTCGATTGACTCTTCCAGATGCAATGATATTTGTTCTCACATTTCATTGGGATAACACTAAAAACCTTTGTGGTGCGGCACTAAAAATGTACGAGCAACTTTTGCGAAATCCATGTTAATATAATTATCGTTTCATTCACTTACGAACCATTTGTTAGGGGGAAAATTTAAAGAAAAGAAAAAGCTAACTACAATCAGTAAAACCGAGACAATATTAGTAACTATGAGAGTAAAAGTAACATAAACCTAACTGGGTGAAAGCAATGTCTGTCTTATGCATTCACTACGAAACACTCGAAATCTTTTAGAAATATATGCATGTAAATACATGCCTAAAAGATTGAATCTCAAGTCCAATTTTCATACTAATGATGCATTCGTGTGTTGTGAGGCCAAACTGAACAGCATTATTTCAGTACTGAATGAAGTACTTCTGCTTCCATGAGGCCAAGTTTTACAGTTTTATTTCAGTATTGAAAGCCTGAGAGGCTAACTTCAAAGCTGTATTCTTTCAGACCTCTGAGGCATGATCTACATAAAATCTGAGCTATCAGGTCGATGGGAAAACTTCAAGCAGTGTTCTAATTTTATAATTTACACTGAAATCTAACACTAGGAAATGAAACACACATGAAACACTAAGATCTGCATAACTACTTTGTTCTTTTATTAGCGCGTACAATATGGCGTTTCTAAGAATTATTCCCACGATAATGCTCTTTGTAGGAATGGGATGCATGTTTTAATGTTCTTTTGCACTTATTGTATAGTTAACTCAAACCACGTGTCAAGAATTTCATTTTTTGCAGAAACACTTTCATTTCATTTGGCACTAGTTTAGTAATTGATTTTGAGAGGAATGAGGTTACTGCATAAATGTGTTCGAGTAAATTTCTCAAAGGAAGTTGTAGATGTCTTGGAATTCTTAGAATCACTTTAGGACAAGGCTCGTGTAAGTTACAGTTTTTTTTATGGAAAACCTTGAGTGAAATTCAATAAACAAACTGAATGTGACACAACCACTGCTACTACTACTGTTGACAAATCATGCATCCTTGTGTACTATTGTATATTTTTGACTAATATTGGGTATGTAGCATTAGTGTTAATGATTTTTTCATTGTTAACTCACCACGAGCGTTTATCTTGATCTGTCTCATTCTCGTAGTCGGGATCAGGGATGAGTTTTGGAGGCACCAGGGCAGGTCGTCGGGTCAAGGACGATGCGGGAGGTCCAACAAGAGGATCATCCTCTTCTTTGATGCTTCTCCCACCGATACTACTACGGTTACCGCATGATGCAAGTGAGCCCCCACGCGTGGGAGGACTCTGTCTCTCAACATTCATTGGATGGTCGTAATGGCAATGGCTTCCAGGGCTTAATGTTTGAGACATGCTGGGAGATAACTCAAGGCTTGGGAAAACTGATTGCTGGCCATTCTGAAAGATCAAATGAAAGAAAAAGTTAACATACAGAAAAAAAAACATGTATATATTTGACATCATAAAACATATGCCTTAAGCTTGACCTTTGTTGCCGTAAAAATAACATTTATTTTAAAGGTAATAAAAGAGTTGTTCAAGTTACATTTATGAGCTTGAATTTTATGCATTGTGCTTTAATTTAACAGTTATATGATGCATGCATGTCAGAAAAATTTAACGCTCATCTAATTACGTTTATCGTCACCGGGGAAATAAAGCTGCTAATTTCAACAAATTCTAAACAATTACTTCTTAAACAATATTCTAACTATAAGATACTTAGACACTAATCGTAAGTTTTTACTGATTATCTGATAATTTTATTGAAGGTACTTTTAGTATTTCGTTTCTGCACTTGTAAATACAAACCATAGTTACTGCTTTATTCCATTCATAAACATTTCTACGATTACGTATTTATTTAACCAATGTTTGATGTTATTCTGGTTTACTGTAAAATTTTCAGTACAACTTGCATACTTATAGTCTGTAGTGTGCATATATTAGTTCTCAAGTGTAAATACCACACTCCTAGTATGTATATGCACTCTTAATATATAAGTATATCTAAAACTAGGGATCACTAGACCACAGGTATGTTTGTTATATATTATGTTCCGCTTTCTCTCTTAAAGGTACTTACATTCTAGAGGTCAGCCATAAATCAAGTAGTCTCTTTATTGCAACTACAACCAGCAACACTTCTTCTTGTTGTCAAGCCAGAAGGATACAAGAAGACAATGTCATCGTTAATGACATCCTTATTATTAGGACCATGGTTGTAAAACGTCTGTTTCTGCTACTACTTCTTGTGCTAGACTCAAGAAAGTAATGCCACATCATGTTTCCTTTGCGTCAGCGTCTTTTCCAATGACGTTGGACCAGTTTATTATTGTCTTCATCAACAACTTATTGTGCTTGCCTGGCAAAAATATTTAATATCTTTGCCTCTCTTTCTCTCTCTCTCCTTTTTAGTGCTTAAGTGTATAGTTACCATATAAAATCTAAAACATTTGGAAATAGTATCAATATCACAGCATATAAATAACGAACTCAAATACCTGTAATCTACAATTCACTCTTATCATCTTCTGCCCTTTGTTACGTTATACCTTGCCTGCTTTATATTTTTACGGGCTAACCTCTAAAATAATTCATTGTAATGTGCCTTTGTGTGTCAGTGTTTAGTGTCTCTGTATTTTAGTGCTGGTTAAAACATAAACCAAAGCTATTTTGTTTTTCGCAACATTAAGTTCCAGTTTGATTTATAGTTGTCGTTTTATCACTGTTCGGGACACTGACTTTAATTCCAACGTGCAATATGAAATGTAACTTGTAAAGCGAGTTACAACAGTAGCATCACGTCAAAAGGTTGCATAATGATACTCACAATGGAGCATAATAAAACCAATAAAAACTAACGAAGATCTAAAAATAAGCATAAACTAAAATTACAATATGTTATGCAATAGAAACTGCATATCTTGTTCATATGTAAATATTTAAAGTTCTTAACTTCCTCTCTCACTCCTCCAGGGTTTGAATTCATATTACACAACTGTAGGTATTTGAAAGATAAATAGAAAGGAGAGAGGTCGTTACAACAATTTTAAAACTTAGTAAAAAGTACTTATAATAATGTCGCCTTTGATTTAATCAAGTCAGTAAATGAGATATGTATTTAATTGTGTGGATCTGTATATTTATCTAAGTTTTGGTAAATGATTGCAAACGATTGAATTAAGTTGCTGAACAAGATTTAGAATATGGAGGTCCAAAACTCAACTTACCCCCAAGTTCAGAGCTTAAAGATAAAACTGTTAAAGTTTAATATTTTTAGTGGGGTTCAGATCAAATGCCTTAGTTTGGAGAGAAAACAATAAAATAATCGAACATTTCATGTGATCTTTCAGTCATCGAGTGCCCGACCTATGAAATTACATTTCGTACATTCAAACCGTTTTAGAGTAATTGCACGGACTGACACACATTCCTAGTAATATTATCAATGCATTGGTGATTATTAAATCTCAAAGTAGAAAAAATATAGAAAAGTATCTCAAAACACGTTTCTAAATTTGTTTCATCTCTTTTTTTTATGATGTAGGAGCACTTACACTTGATGTCAGAAGCTGTAGCACAGAAATCGTCGGGCTACCAAAAATATTCATTTTTCTGCGAAGTCCAAATAGACAGACGTACAAGCATGGTGCAAATTTAAATAATTTATGTTTATATCAATAAATAGTATTTTAGTGGCTATCAAGTATCCGGGAAATGTATAGAAAACACAATTATACATGCAAATAAGACGTAAGTATTCATTCTCTTTGACTGCGATCAGTAGATTTCTTTTTTTAAACTCCAACCTCTTCTCTTTTTCTTTCACACTATCTGTTATTTGTTGAATGAATGAATGAATGACTCTGTAAATGCCATTGATGATGATGATATTGAATGTATTGTTTCGTCTATTGACGCTGTTATTCTAAGATTGTCTTCGTGATTACTTTTTATCACATTATGTAAAAAAAACTATAATACCAAAAATTACATTGCAACTAACTTTCTATTTTATTTGTACTATTCAATAATCGTTCTGTAATTCTTACTCCAATGGTGTAATGTGCCTGTGTAACACGGGAAACCTATTGACTGAATAAATTATTATTATTATTGTTAACAACAGCAAAATATTCAGCAAGCTCCGTCCATCCAGGTCTCACGATCGTCATTATCTAAATCACAGAGGAAATAAGGATGAGGAGTGAAAAGAGAAAATTCGTGTCAGTATAGTAGAGATGAGATGGGAGCAAAAAGATTGCAGAATAAAAATGAACTACGGTATTTTACAGGAAGAAACGGAAAGAGAAAAAGAGACGATATATACTGTATTTTTCCTGTTTAACAATAACCACGTTCCTCCACTTAATTTTCTCGCCTCTCTTACTTGACTCCCCTTTTTTACATTCAGTAGGAATAAAAGTTCGGAAAAAGAAACATACCGACATATATTGTAAGGCTGAATCTTCAGTCTGGTAACAGTGTACGTTTGGGAATCCAAAATATATGCACATTTCCAACATTTTTATTTACACTCAAAACATAAACATCACAGTGAGATTTGCAAAGTGCATTATTTTATCTTGCTACCTTTTCAGCATACATTTTTCTTAAATGCTTTATATTTTCAAAATACAATAAATACAAAAATGGCCCTTATACTAATATACTGACTGGAGAAAGCAAGAAAAGGCTATTTTTCTTTGTGCGGTGGTTAACGGTTTTTAGGACAGTGAAGGAATATAATGTTATGAGTACCTGGAAAGAGATAAATAAATCTGTGTTGCATTATACGTACTACCGCGACCCACTTCATCCTTTCACATCAAAACTATTTCTGCTGACGTGCAGCCAATAGCCATTTCTAATGTTTCTTTTTCTTCCTCTTACCAAAAAAGAACTCGTACGAATTCTTCAGAAAAAAGAACCTTCTTTGTATACTTTATGTATGTTTCTTATGATTCTAGTACGCTTATCTCCTTTATTCATTCTTTCTTTTATTCTAAAGAAAATAATACTGGAAAAAAGAACCAAGACATGAGTAAAGGATATCACTTCAATTCCATTATTTATTTATTTATTCTACATCAGCAGGTAGCAAAGCAGTATCAAGAGTGTCTTTTCTTAAAAATATCTGAGCTGACTAAATATGTAGATGAA